>JAQFZG010002272.1:0-17238 GCA_034695465.1 Entomobrya nicoleti
CCTTTATCACTTTCCACACTGCGAATCGAGTCGTCCATGTACTGCTCAGGGGACTCTCCGCACATCTGCAAAAAAAAATGCATGCAAAAAAATGTCACATGTTATAAATATGCGAAAATAATATGCTTTCTCTTTTTTTATCATTTTTTTTGCAAATTAATTTGAATGATAATATAAAACTTACCTTTTCGGTATGATCAATTGGTCCATTAGAGTTATTGCTGATGAGGGCATAGTTCAATGATTTCTGGTGAAGAGGTGTCGTCAACGGTGGAGTTTGTGATGGAGGCTCTGCCACCGCTGAATTATGTTGAAGTGATGTATGTCCTAAAACCGTTCTGAGAATAGGCGTATCCTTATTGGCTCCAAGTATCTTTTTCTTTTTCAAGGGGACAGGCTCGTTTTGCGTATTTTCATAGCTGACATTATGCTTTGGTGAGGGAGAGGGTGCGACCTTGTGAGTTGGCCAAATCGGCAGTTGCATAGAATTCGCTCTTTCCGTAGCAGCCACAGCGGCTGCGTTGCTGTTATAATTGGATTCATAAATGGGCTCACTATCAGTCGAGGAAAACTTGCTAGCCGGATATGAATTGTTTTTTGGGTATACCGATGAATTCGAGGTTTGGAACTCAGAAACTGAGGGAATGGAAGGAATTTGATTGGGTGACGTTTGACGATTGGATGGAGACCTGGGTGATTCGGATAAATGATGGTTGTCCTCCACAAGGCCTTTCACGCGAAGTGTTTCCGCAGCTTTTAATAAGCCAGCAAGCTGATCCTGAGCAACGTTCACTTCCCCTCTGTACATATACTCTAAGATGGCTTTAATCTCTGAAAATTTTATATCCTTTAGGATAACAATAGGATGACGACATTCGTTCTCAATGAACAGGTTCTGGAAGTAGGAGGAGCAAGCGGCAAGGACCATTTTATGACATTTGATCGATGCTCCCTCACAAGCTAGTGTCACATCCGTGAAGCTCTCAGTCTGGAAAAGGTGTTCGAAAACGAGGAGCAGATTGGAACGATGGTTGTTCCATCTTAAACAGTATTGCTGCACGGAGCCCGACATCTTTAAAGATGACTTAACAAGTTGGCTAAAGAGAAAAAAAAATTAAAACAGAAGAACAATCAGTCTACCACTCTCACACACCAAATTATCACCGTCGTCACCACCACCATCTCATTTTTCAGCACTCCACAACAACACCAACATCTACTCCAAAGACATACACACACGCACGCACTCGCACACACACCACACACGACAGAGAGTGTAAACGTAGCTCTTTGCCAAGCGCAACAACAACCGTTCAGCTCGGTAGACAGAATGCAAGTGTTCTCGTACATCCACAAATGCAACTACGGACGACAGAGAGAGGAAAGGAACGGTCGTCGAACAAACTAGTCATCAATGATGAGTAAGGGTAGGAATTATATGAGATTAAAAGTTCTCAAAAAAAATGTGCCCTAAAAAAAGTAGAAAATATTTCCTTTTTGGGACGTAAAATTGCTAGTGATTTTTTAAATACGTTTAATCTAAGAAAAAAACATGTTTCAACTTGAGTAGCCAATTTAGAAGATAAAAAGACAATTTTTGCATGCATATTTGTAGTATGCGACCACCTATGCTAAAAAAAAATTACTGATAAGAAATTTTTATCTACTGGGTGATAAATTTGCATATTATATTTTTTAGCCATTGCTTTGGTAACTATGTACATTTATCTCATTTTATCTCGATATACTTGCTTATATTTTTCAGTCAAATATTTTTTTTTGCAGTGTAAACCCAAATGTAATCCAATATTTTCCCGACCTCTACCGATGAGTCATAATCATCATCATCCTCATCCCTATATTTCTTCTTGTGTGTGTATGCAATCTATTCTAAAAAGCAAAATTATATACACACCTATCAACCCATGTACTTACGTACGTTATATATAGAAGTTAAGTTTGGATTCGGTCGGGATGCATTTTTTTTTAACTTGCACGCATAGCACATTTTATGCCCCCTATTTGCAATGCACCTCTCTTTAAGTTCACATTTTCATGCTGAATCTCAATCTGACTTTAGTTTTTTAAGTTGTGGTGATGGTGATGGTATGGTGAAAAAGGAGGAAGCATGATGGCTGCTTTACTTCTGCTACTTCTTTCTGCTTGCTCTTGAGAGAGTTGAGTGAGTTTTTTAGAGGCACATAAAAGTTTGCCATGTTAAATAAAAAATGTTCCACAGGCAAAGTCAGGCGAAAGGCGAGTGAAAAGAATAAAATAGCATAGCATTGCAATATACACATGACATGATGCACAATCCACACACTTCTTCTCTCTCTCCCAACTCAACACAGAAGTGGTAGGAGTAGGGCTTTCATTATTCTAATCTCTATTCATTTGCATTTTTAGTACACAGACTGCATGTGACAGAAAAATAAAAATCATATACTTTTTTTTAAACTTAATGATAAAAAATGTTCATTTAAATAAATCACACGATGTCGTTGATACCTAAATATTTCGCATGGAGAAAAAAAGGAAGGTATTGTGTTTCTCATTATTGCAGATAGACAGAGATAAAAGCCCAGGTCAAAACGTCGGTTGTCGGTATATCGGTAAATATGCTTGTCTACTTTACTTATAATCTTGGCTAGGCTGGCATTTTTCTCACATTGCCATTCATTAAAACTTCAAAAGAAAATGTTTCTCTATTTCTACCTTACTTCAACTTTGCAATCTATTCCATGTAAATAAGCTGATCACCCAAAAAGGGATTTTGCTGAAAAACCCATTTTACAATGCAAACCCATATTGCAACTGATGAACACAGTAGCTCTACTGTCAACGTCAACATTTGTACGTGATATTTAAGAAGACCTTCAAACAAGCAAAAATGCTAAATGGATAAACTGCTGTCTCTTCCTTAATCGCCTTCCCAATATCCCAACAACTCATTATTACAATTTTTAGTCCCTCATGCCATTAGTATGAAAATATAACACGAGCACACAACATAAGCTCTATGTATGCATAAAACTTTTTTTCAAAATTACAATGCAATCTTGACAAAAGCTCCAAAAAATGCCAATTGGGTAGAAGGGCAAAAAAAGGTCTTTGCACTTGGAAATGTTTTTACAAAAAAAAATGAAAAAGAGAAAAATAAACTTGCAAAGAAACCTCTCTCCTCAATAGAAAAAAAAGTACCTATGAACTTTCAAGTTTACTATATGCACAAAAATGCAATATGCAATGCAATAATAATAACAAGGGTAGAAAATTTTTAGTGCAATAAGTGCAGCGGCAGCAGTGCAACTTTATATGCTCTTTTCTGCTTTAGCGTAAAAATATATATAATGGGTAGCATTTATCTATACGTGAAAAGGACAAGGATGATCCTTCCTAATGGATTTGAAGGGCATTCAATCGCAATGCACAGTCAAAATGCAATACAACACAATACACAATTATTGCACTGAACCGCATTTTCTGCTGATCCCTTTTTTCCCAACAAGGAAGAAAGAGTGTATCCAGCAAAGTTGCTTGTATGAAGCAAAAAACAATAAGAGGGATCGGATATCGCACATCCCAAAAATTTTTACTGTGCAGAGACTCTACACTGCACTTTTCTGAGGGATATTATTTTTCACGATAAAACCGACCCGACCCTGAAAATTTTATTTTGTGCATTCATTTTAATACTTATGCATTTATGCATGTGTTGTTTTTTTGTATGAAATATTTTTTCCGCTACCCTAGAAAAAAAATCACATAAATTCTAAACAATACAGATATATGGATACAGATTAGCTATATGGCAATATTACTATATATGCAATGCAATTGCCTTTTTTCTCTTTTGCTTGAATACTGACTACGCTAACTTGTGTGTCATGCAGTTTTTTTTGGCTGTGAAAAATAAACAGTTTTTTTTTTCAGCCGATTTATTTGTTAAATTTTCTTAGAGATTACTCGACTTTGTCTTTAGATATATCTTATCATTTGTTTATTATTATCATGTTCACACCAACTTGAATAGAATAAATAATTCTAGATTAAATGTCCTCTTAAAAAATATTTTTAAACGGTTGAAAAAATGAATTAAATTTTACACTGGATTGGATAGCAAAAATACTTATTTGTAAATATTCCTGTGTAAATTTTTTTAATACTTCTTGTCAATAAAGTGATAGAGCTATAGACCATCTCTCTTTGCATGTATGCCTATTTTAGAACTATTTAAGTCAAGTATTATTACTATTCATTTTTCACAAATACCAACTAATATTTCTATTCCATTTCATCCATCCCATCCTACTCACATTTCAATTTTCTAGTGAAACTATTATTCTCTCAAATGATAAATATTCAATACAAAATGTATATCCGTCTTCTATACAAAATAAGTCAGTAATATGGCAAAACTTTAATTGGATGATTATTTTCTTCAAAGCAAAAGGAAAATTGTATAAAAGCTTATATGTAGGCGTATAAATATGTGAAACTTTTGTATGCTGTGTATTGTGTAGGTAGTAAATTAATACTTCAAGTCAAGTGATGAGATTGTCTCCCTTGTTTACTGGATGGATAAAATGCAATATAGATATGTATTCTAAGAACTTCCAGTCAAGTCGTCAATCGTCAAATAAAAAGTTGAGTAAGTTTTGTGAATACAAAATAAGCAAATGAAAGTTTATAATTAGCTTTGTTGTATGTATATCAGCTACCCATCATCATTATCCTCTGATAAGATAACATTGCGACGATAAAAAAAAATATATTCAATCCTTTCATTTCGATATTATTGCTAACCAACCAACCAAACAAACCAGGAAGCATAGCACAGAAAAAATAAATCAGTATTATAACTAGTTATTTTATTGTAGTTACCTTTTTTTCACAATGAACTTCCAAGTATTTTATATATATTTTTCGTTTGATGATTTCGTCGATTCAAAAGAAATGTTGACAAGCTTATTACTGATTTTTTTACTTGATGAATTACTTATTTTCCAGCAATCAAATCACAGTTTATTTAACTTTTGCAAAAAAAATAGTTCCTTGAAATATTTTCCTTTTTTAAATTCAATTTATTTGGACAACTTTTATTCAATCATGTGTTTCTCTCTTGTGAAAAAAGTTAAATGAGTAGAAAAAAAGAACTCTGTAGTATATTCGCACATCTGAACACTTTTTTAAAACTCACTCAAAGTTGAACCCAGATAAAATCTAATTTCCTTATCGCACTGTTTCTTTTTTTTTTATGAACGATGTTGTCAACGAACTTATTTTTTTAGCCAGTCAGTTGTATAAACGGTAGCCCACTTTGGTCGTATAATGACTTCTCAGACATTTTTTTACAAATATGCAAGTAGAAATAATTTTAGCATATTCAATTCACACTCCGAAAAAAATATTGTACGGCGACATGACAAACTCAGGGACTAAAAAAGACTGCTAAAAATTTACAACTATAATTTTTTTTCTCTTCTGCTTAAATATTTTTTTTTACTACACACAGAGGCCTTTACCAAGAAAAAAAAACAAGGACTGTTGTGGGGTCTAATGGACTGTAAAGAAACTCATCCTAAAAACACAGTGCATTCATTGCACTTATCTGAGTCGTACTGAAAAAACACACTCAACTTATATTTCAAAATCCATACAAAAAAGTTAGCTAGAGAAAAAACATCATCACCACCACCACCATCACCACCATACTCATAGACAATGTGCAAAGATATAACACACACAACTGCAATGGCAATGCTAAATGCAACCAAACAAAGATGCAAGGTTTTGAAGTGCATAAAATATACCATGTAGAGAGTTGCAGTGAGTTCTCTACACACAGTGTGTAAAATGCAGTATTCCAATTCCAAATAAAATTGGAGAAAAAAATATAAAATAATGCAGTGTTCCCCCTTCTTGCAGAGAGTAAATAGCAAAAGGATACACAGAGGAAGGAAAATCTCACACAATGTGCGTATCTAACTTAGGTTAATATATACGTTGCAATGTGCGTACGCATCTTTATTCATATATTTATATACCACCATCATCTCTCCATCTCCAGCATATTTACTATAGTTACTACATGTATTACGTTACGACGATGATATTTAGTGCGTTTTTCTCTCCTCTTCTTCTGTTCTAAGAGCATAAAGTATTTATGACGATACGGTATGCACTCACTCCATATTATCCATATTATTTTTCACATCTTCTTTCAAATAAAGTTGGAAGGCAACCAGAAAAAAAACCTGAACCTACTCAGCCTCAACCTTTTTTGGATATATAGTCTAGTAATTGAATTCACCACAAAATAAAAACCTCAGTGGCTAAGGAAATACATTATAAAAGTTAAGAACAAGTTGAAAATTAAAAATTTTGGAAGAAAGGAAAAAAGAATGCAGTCATGTCATCTTCATCCCCTGGCCTGCCTATGTTATGCGCTTACGCATCTAAAAATTCAATGCCCAACCCCATACCACCGTCCTTATCCTCATCATCATTTACATTATATACCTATCTGGATAATATGAAAATAAACGAATATCTCTGGATATTTTACTTTCGTTCTAAAAAAGCCAACAAAAGTATGTATGACGATGAGACACGACACAGTGTGCACTGGCTTTTGTGCACTTTCATCCATCCATTTATCCTTACTACACAATAATATCATTTAACACAAAAAAAGTACTTCTTCGTCGGTGCAATGCAACTTGTTCTAATGTTTGGTGGTGGTTCATGGTTTGGTTTGGTGTGGGGGTTGTCCTAGGTAAGGATCATAATCAGGAAACAAGAAAGAAAAAAGAACTATCTTCCTTTTTACTAATATCATCGTCGTCGTCATCGTCATGGTTGTATTGTAGTGTTGATGATGGTAATAATAATAAAACTGACTTCTTCCTTCCACCACCATCATCACCACCAGTTCCATTCCACTCATATCAAGTGTATTTTTTTGTATAGTAAGCAACAGAGCAGCAGCAGTTAAAGCTAAACAAGAGATGTATCAAAAAATATGTTAACTACCAAAAAGAGTACTTACGTAAGTAAAAGGACAGTTGGTGGTTTGGTTTGCTTTTTGTGTATCAAAATTTAAGCATTAAAAATATCTTATGCATCTGTGTATGGCCAGTGTGTATGCACTTATATTTCTTCTCAGCAGATTATTTAGAAATGTTCCATTTTTTTCCACGAACGATTCATGATGAGATTTAATGCTTTTTGTGAGATTGAACCTGCTGCTGTAGTGCTGAGTGCTGACCCGTTAGGTTAAACGTAACACTCTATTTTGCATATCTTCTTTGCTATCAAAAATTGGAGATGGACATTTATGCAAATAATTTGGGAATGATTTTATCCACTTGATAAAGTTACTGGCCTGGTCCGATGTCCGATAAAAATATCTGTTTCCTGTTTTCGCTACAGGAAAACAAGCTTCCTCTTCACAATTAAGCAAGTTATTTACTTTTAAATGCAAATCGCATTTAATGACCATCACGTTCTGAGAATCGTCTGTAGATTTCTTACTACGCAGTGAATCTTTTAAATGCGCATCTAAAGCAAAATAATTATGATAACTGATGGAAGTCTTAAGTCTTTAATCGACTTTTAGACAAATTTTTATACAAATATTATTGAAAAGGGTAGGCACATAAAATAATATGCATTCAGTTTATACTTGTAATTTAATCTCCTTCCTCTCTCCCGGGAAAAAAATCTTGACCAACAAAAAATCTCCTACTAGCTTTTTACACAGCAAATTATATACCCAGTTCTCAACCAAGTTTGCGCATGATAACGACCATATTACATTGTGTGCCGTGTGCCTAGCACTAATTCCAGCGTTTTATATCCATTTTCTTCCTACCCCTTTCTTCCTTCTTCCACACACCACCACCATCACCACCGTAACAAAAAAGCCTACCTACATATTACACATTGTATTATGTTTTAAGAAAGACCGCCATGACGACGACTTTTTTTTGGGAAAGGAAAGGGTTGAAATTCTCCTGGATTGGCTGTGGTCTTCTTACCATATCATCATCCATTGCATTATGACCAGTTAGCATACCACCACCACCACCGCCGCCGCCACCACCCCACATCCAAAAAATATACTCTACAAAATATGTATGCAGTTTTATACACAATGTATACTTACATTGCTTCTTTTTTCCTTGCCAGATTCAAACAATATTGCAGCAAAATATTTTTCCCCTTCTTTTTCTTTTCGTACCAAGCCAAGAGAGAGCAAGTTATATATTTTTTTTACCTATCAGATAAGTATTACGAAGTATTTTACAATATATGCATATATACAATAGTATCAACATATTTTTCTAAAAACTAAAAGTCACTTTTTTCCCTACATGTCTTATAAAGCTTAACACTTTTGTTTTGTATGTGTGTGGGTATTCATTCTCATAGTTACAAAAAAACAAAGTATGCTTTTTACTCGAGAATTTCGTTTTAAAAAACAAGTCAATATTATTTGGTGGTATGGTGGGGTGGATTTTCGGTATGGAAGAAAGAGAAGCCCCGCAAAAACTCGTTTTTGCTACCTGATCATCATCGTCATCATCATCGTCATCATCAAGCAAGCCAACTCCCTTAGCAACTTTTCCTTTGCTTTTTTACTATTACTCATTTGCTGAGAAAAAGGGATGGATGGATGCTATATGTATAACATGTATATATGTAATACAATATTGTTTTATAGATAAAGACAACCTGGTAAAAAAGCTAAGTCGAGGTATTCTTCACTTCTTCACCCTCTTTCCTTCGTGTCGTCCCTTAAAAAAAGATTGTCTGCATATTCGAGAGTCAAGTCAAGAGTAAAAGGGTTCTACTCTGCCTTTTTGGTATAAAAGCATTGCATTGTCATGCTGCATATATCAGAGAGTAGCTATTATACTATATTATCTTTGAATTCCTATTCAAAACTATATAACTATCTGTGCTGTAATCTCTCAAGCGAGCTCCTTGGTAGAAGATAATAGCAACTAGCAACCCCCTCAAGTTAATTCGCTTTTCAAGGCCAACTATATCCATAAAAAAATTTGACATTAAACTCATTACGAATTCTGTATATTATATAGAAACAGTAAAGAGAATATTTTTTCAGTGCTTATTTCATTTGTTTGATAATGCTGACCTTGATTTCTCAAAAAAATAATGCATCTAAATTAATGTACCAAAATTTTCTAACCAAGCTAAAATAACATCATATTATTCCATTTGTCTCCACTCACTGCGATGTGATTCAATTCTAAAAAGTTTGCAACTCAAAAAAAAAACAATAATTTTTGACACACAACTTATTAGACTTGGACAACGTACTTTTTTGTATTCCACAAATTATGATAACATTTAGAATTGTATTTATTTCTTTATAGAGTTCTTCCTCTCGCTGAAATATATTTTTTATGCATGATGGATATTGATATGAGTCTGTTATCCGGATTTCGCCAGAGAGACCAGACCATAAATTTTAGTTGCGTTACATATTGCATATGTATTCTCTTAACAGACGAGACGACATCACTTGAAAAATTATTATGCGGGTTTCGTTTCATTCTAGTTCCACGTCTCTCCAGTCTTCACATAGGTATATATTTTGTGTTGCTTGCTCTTATGAATATGATTTTTCCCTTTTTATTTAGTGAACACGACGACGTCGGGATCATTCTCATTTTATAGAGATGATCAGATAACCATGAAATGTATTATTTCGCGTTTTCAGTCTGAATATTTATATTCAAGTCTTAAACTGATAGTGTAACTTGATATTTTTCATAAACCATTCGTATAAATAAATAAAAAATGCGTGCGTATTTTCTAAATTTTACATAATGCCACGCAGGCAGATTACTGCTTTGAACCATTTCACTATTTTCTGAGAGCTTTCACAAATTTTCTCTTTGTTCGTCCCCCGACGACCGACGCCATGTTTGCAATTTCGCGAGAAAAACCATTAATAATGAAATACATAAGAGGGATTTGCAAAGGATAAAATATATTAAGCACATATGTAACCATAATATAAAATGAGTACGTACGTACTACATACAACGTAAACAGGACAGAACATGGTTTTTATATAACCAAACCACTTGTAGTGAAGCACACTATTTTTTTGCACATCTTTTTTTTTGTAAATACACAAGTAAGTATTGGAGCGCCACCAGAAGCTGGCTCAGTGGCTGTCTGATTTGTTGGCCAATCTACTATGGGCTGGGTGAAAAAGGGGAATGTACAGAAGAAAAAAAAACAAATGGCAAATGCGTAGTATAATGATGATAATCCTTTTTTAGTGGGAAGAGTGGGATGAAGAATTAAAGAACACTTGTTCTCTTTTTTCCAAAAGATTATAAAAAAATACTTACTCATGTGTATCGTGTATCATCAACATCATTAGAGAGACCACACTTATTTTTTTGCGAAAACCATAAAAATTTATCGAGGGACTAGAACTTTTGGGGTATTACTTTAATTATATTACTGGCATACTTAAAAGGATAAATAAATATATGCAGTTATTTTTTTAGCAAGTTTACATAAAAAAAAGTAATCTTTTCTATTTCGGGGAAACCTTGTCTTGTCTAGACGTATTGCCGATTATGCGTACTGTCAACCACAATCAAACCAAAGTTGATAATGACTTGACAGTCGAATAGTTTTTTACAATGATATTTTCTCTTATTCTAAAAAAAATTGGAATGTAGAAAGAAAGTTACATGATCATTTTTGATTACAGATTGCGCAAAACAAAATTGTACAACGAACGAACTTTTAAACGAAAAATCATACCGAGAGCTGCTGGGGAAATTAAAAATTAGGACCAATTTGCTAGCATGTTTTCAGAAGACTTTGTTTATAAAAATAAAAATTTCAAATTTCCGATGCTATACGTAATTATTAACTTTACGCTGTATGACTGACTACTTATGCTTTCCTGTAAACAGTTTTAGAGCACATTGCCAACATATAAACACAGAAAGGCAGGCATCCTTTTTAGCGAGAGTCGACTTGACTTGCCTACACTTTTTAAGTTAATCAAAAAAGCTGTGGCACTCAAGAAAATACTACATACTGACAACATAGCAAACAAGTTGTTACACAAGCAAACCTTGCTGTTTTTGGTAATGTAATGAATTTAGGCATCAGGTTATAATGGCTAATGTTTTTGCAAATTCTTAACATGGCGTCGTCCTCGCATCTCTCGCATCGCTAAAATATTCTTCAGGTTTTATACCAACTTATTACAAAATTAGGATGTGGAAAGAGGAAAGTGCTTAATGAAATTTCAAAACAATTTCGACATTCTTCTCATTGAATTATTTTCCAATAGCTATTTACTTCCTCCGTAAATATAATAACTTTACGGTCCATTAAACATATTTTTTTAATAACAAATTATTGTTCCTGAAGCGCCATCTACCATGAATCCATTTATTTATATTTATAAAATGTACATTGCGACTTATCAAAGTTAACTAAGTAGACTCTCTCAAAGAAAAAAACTCAATCTTTTGCACTAATGCCATGTTCAATGTTCAGTCTGTAGGTTAGCAGGATAAAAAAATTGTTGAATAGCAAAGGAATGTACAGTAAAGAGGAACAGCACGACAATGACATAGGCTTTTATGCATGATGTGTGAAGTAAATGATGGAAGAATGATGCTGCAGTCTAAGAACAAGCATATTACTTAATATGGTATGACATGGCATAGTACATCATTAGCATCATCTTCCCATTCAACTGGAATTTATTTAGTGCTTTGGCTTTAGCACTCCTTTTAATATTTCGGCAAGCAACAAAAAAAGCGAAAAAGTAGATACAAAACATCAGCTTTGCCATCATTACCACACCAACAAGAAAACTTGCTTTACTTTGTCTATTTCATTTTTCATACTTTTTTTCGCTTTGCTTTCAATAACATTTATATTACTGGTAACTATAGTCATCATAAAATCTTCTTAGGTAACAAAAAAAACACTGGAGAGTGCGGAGTGGAAAACCCGTCGTAATAAGCACTTCTCTGCAATCTCATCATCATATCATAGTGGAAATCATGAACTATATAATCATCATGGCTTTTGTGCTATTAAACCAAACCAGTATTCCTTAAAGGAAATGAAAAGAGGAAACGATGGAAATCAATATAGAAAATATCCCTTTAAAAGTAAACATGGTAAAATAAGTATATAATTTTATTAAACATGCCATGTAATGTTGGTAAGTACCTGTACTAATATATACATATGTATGTGATATGTATACATACTCATATAATTAAAAAGCATATAGCAAAAAAAACTAGAAGCTTAATTAAATTAGCTTTGATGGCAAAAATATACTATGAACAAAGTATGTTTTTTGTACTCTTCAGGGACTTTTAAATGATTCGCTAGATTTTTGTAAGTATTTTTATGTAAGTGGCGTTGGTACAAAAATACTCTTGTATGGGGAAAATATTATTACCTTTAAAATTTCGTTGGTTTTTTTTTCAAAATTATGTGATATTTGACATGCCCTGCTAATAATTTTTGCAAGTTCAAATCTCCATAGCTAAAGCGAATCTTTCAAAATATTTAGAATAGCACAACTTTTGTCCTACTTATGAACAAAGATTGTAGGTTTTTTTTTGCTTCCAGCTTTGAAGTTAGGCATGTTTTCGTCACAGGTTGTCATTTGAGTATATAAAAAAAAATCTCAAAAAGTAAACAACTTAGTTTGCGTGTCCTTCTTCTTCTTTTTTAGCAAATTACAGTGTCAACAAGAAAATTGTAAAGAAAAAACTGGCGACATTAAAAAAAAATTATTTGATGAATTTTCAAAGATATTTTTTTACGAATCACTTGAAATTGTGCTTCAATTTTTACACTTTGATGGAATGGAAACTTTTATTTCTTTCATGAAACTCAGTCAATAATGCAAAACGAAAGTGAGATTATGCGTGCAGCTGCTCTTCAACATATAAAATAAAATAGGAAAATCATTAAAATCTAATCAATAGCTATATTAGCTATTCATTTTCTTTTCTTTTTGAGATTGCAATTTATTCCTTGTTCGATAATAATATTGATGTCATCCCGTGTGCAAATGTTCAAAGTTCATACACTAGCCGTGTTTTTGTATGCATGACCAAGATAAAAATTTCCAGATAATAATTTCGACTATAGTTTTATCAATTCGTGTGAATTTCACTTTCCAATGACACATCCCATCAAACATCAAATACAAGTTATAAATTTGGGTAAATAAATGCATTATTTATCTTATGACATAGAAACGAGTTGTTATGCTTAAAAGTTTTGCATTTTTTCTCTCTAACTTGCAATACACGTTTCTTATATTTGAACAGAACAAGAACAACTTGATGCATAAATACCATATTAAAAATAACAATGATATATATTTTTTCTCTACACACAGCTTCTTCCCTCTGGAATATATTTAGTAGTTGTAAAATATATTAAGAATATCGCGAGAAAACCAGTTGAATGCGTAATATTTTTTTTGTGTGTACTGTTTACATTACGCAACTGGAAATCACGACTTGACTGCATGCTTGCATGAAAACTTGGCCAAGTAATTTTGAAACAAGCCAGGAAGAAAAAAAAGAAGAAAATAAAAATGTGTGGTTTGGTTAGTCATATAATCTGCATGTCTTTTAATATCCCCCTACCTCCCCCATCATCATCATACCTGCTTCTTATTCTGCTGGTATGATTTTGATAAAAAAAAAGTCAACCGGAATAAATAAACTATAATCTCTGCATAATAAGGTTATTAGCAAACCATATGGAATTCCAACACAATAAAAAATAAATAAGCTCAACAGTTGCATAATAGTTTTTAGGAGGATTGTTTATTTATTAACCAATTAAATTGCATTATCATTTTTTCTTTATTGTCTTATCATTATCATTTATTGCTCTTTTGCTAGAATATTAACCTAATGTTTCGCAGTGACGACAACGACACACTCGGCTAATTTCTAAAATATGTATGAATAATATGGAGGAAAGCACTGGGCTATTTATATTGTCCATTGGATTAGATTTTTTCTAATTGTGATTTGAAATCTCAATAAAATTTATTTCTTAAATAAAATTCATGATGACCTTCAACCTCCCCATTCCCCATAAGTTGTGCAGTTTGTTTTGTAGCTCAAACCCGATTCGACCTGTTTTTCAACACAAACTTGCAGTTGAAAGTTTGAACTTAATTATTCAATCCACTTCAAAGTGAAGTTGGAAGTTAAGTGTATTTTTTTTCTTGGTTAACATGCATACATTGAAGTAGAGATAAGTAATAATCCAATCCAATCCACACATTTTGCGGTACTCAAATAACAGCACACAGTATTGATCTGTACAACTTTTTGTATTTATTACTTCATATATGTACTTAATATTAATGGTTTGCATAGCATACAAGATAAAAACGCTAAATGTGTTCAAGAGAAAAAAAAATTGGTTCATATTTATATTATTGTATAATGGCATGTTACATTTAAGTTCAAAAGCAGACTCGACTGTTAGCAGAGGTTCTGTTTGCTTTGTGGTGTGGCATACTAAAATATTTTTCCTCTTTTATTCATGCTGATGGCTATTGCATTTAAAACGGTGATGATGTTGCCATTGCCATAATGTCACTATGATATGAGATGAGTGTATGCACAAAACGATTGAACGCATCTTTTAGTATTTGTGATAGCGAATGAGAAAAGGGACCATCGGGAAAATTCGTCCGTTAGTATATTTTTTCCAAGTTGCATTGATTTTCTTCACAAATCGCAAAGTTAAATACTTGGAAAAATAACGAACGGCCAATTTTTCCCGATGGTCCCTTTTCTCGTTCGCTATCACATTTATGCGCACAACTTTATTTTCTCTTTTAGAAGAATAAAACGCAGAAATATAAAGTTTAGCTGTGTAGCAACCACAACAAAGTTGAGAGAACATTCTTATATTCAGCAAATCATTCTCGAACATTTTATGAAAAAGGATGAGCTGAGGAGATGAGTTACATTTTACGCATTAAATGCAATGCATGAATAGTTAATGTAGTTGAGTGTGTGTACACAAAAAAGTTCTAGGTTATTCCATTTATTCATGAGTTTGTATACTAATCGCCACAAAATATAATGGGACTGTATCCACTTAAATATCTCTATTCATTCTCTCTTCTCTCGCAAAGTTTCCAGCTAATCGTAAAAGCAATGTGTACAAAGTGTGTGTGTGTGCAGTGCATCACCATAAATGTATTTTACATTCATCATCCTCGACATTCGCTTTCATGATCAACATCATCATATCAACATCACTGTCAATGTCAGCAAATTTAACCACATATCTGACATTGGCTGACCTTTCAACTGAGAAAAATCTTATTCCACGACGGAGAGAGATATGCATTCAATGTTCAAGAGTACGAGTACGTGATGCAATAATGTACCATTTTCTTAGTCAGTCCAAGATCAACTTGAGTAAATAAAAAAAGAAACAAAACATTTCATTCAATTATGAAAAATGAATGAGAGAGAGAGAGAATGCAGATTACTTAAAAGATGTCTTATTTATCAAAAAACAATTTTAATCAATTAATAAAATTATTCCGTTTTTATACTTCTGGAATATTTAAGTCTCATCCGAATTCTTCGTCTTTTGCAATAATTTTTTCAAAAAAGGAATTTGACACACTAACTTCTAATCTGACATTCTTCAAGTAAAATGAATTACCTAATGCTATGCCATGGATTAAACGGCTGTTGATAATGTGAGCTTTGATACCAAACCACATCACATTTTTTAGGCCAGTGCAAATAATTTTGGAAAATTTTTGGTTTAGTAAACAAATCCATTCTTCATTAAAGCCCTGTATTCCTTTCCCTTTCACATTGCATACCTATTCTTCATTCTTCTTCGTGAAAAAAAATTGTTGCATCATCGTCACGACTTCTCTAATCCAAACCATCATTACAATATCATGTTTGTACAGAAAAGTGTGTAAGTTGAGCAGTAGAACTAGTTTCTTTTCAACGTCGTCCACAACGTAGCACAAAAAATAAACATGCGTCAAGGTCTGGTTTTGTACATTCAAAAAAATATAACGCGTAATACACACACTTATTTTTTTTATCTTCCTAACGAAAAAATCTCTAACGAAAAAATGCTTACATTTTAAAAGCGTTCTTATATCTATTACGATTATCTACCACATTTTCTAGTGCATTTATAATAAAAATAATCTTGAATATCGCATAACATAACATAGCGTTATATATACATTGTATGATGATTCATTTCATTCCATCCCTTTTTTTTCATAACATTATTCAACATCATCACAACAACAAGAAAAAACGCAACTCGCTTTGATCTTGACTTTGCTTCCAGAGAGATGTAATGTTCTGTGCATAGCACCATACCACCGACGTAAAAAAGGAGCAAAAAAAAGAAAAAGCACAGCGAAAGCGATAAAATGCATCAGCGATGTTTTTTCGTGAAAACCTGCAAGTCAACTTGGGATATTTTTATGTAAGTGAAGTATACACAGAGAGGGTTGCATACTGGAAAAAAAAATCTTTCAAGCCAAGCTAAAATATATCATCTAAAGGAATATAGGTATACCACAAGTAGAAAAAGTAACAGAATAAGTATCATGTACATAGAAAAGACGAAGACAACTTTTTATTTCTCAAGACGAAGAAAATAGCAGAGTGAAGAAAAAAAAGGAGAGAGGGGGAAGAGAGCGAAAGACTGAAATGGGACAAAAGCAGGGATTGATGAGTTTTCCAGTTTTGTGCAGCACTCAGTGCAGTGTGTGGACTCTGGAGTACACGCATATATTTATGTGGTAGTGCAAGAGAAAAAGGACCATCGGAAAAATATTGGCCGTTAGTTATTTTTCGTCTGGTATTCGTCCGTTAGAAAAATCAAAGTGGCGTTCACGGATATTCTTGTCCTCTCAAATTTCCTATCTTACCTACCTTAAGCGAATTTGAGTTTAACATGGGTAGGATAGGAAATGTGGGGGCGCAAGAGCACCCGTGGTGGCATTGCGTTTTGTGAAGAAAAAAGTATCACAACTTGGAAAAATAACTAACGGACAATTTTACCCAATAGTCCTATTTCTCTCACACTACCACATATATATTCACGAACGATGAACACGATGATGATGATGATCTTGACATTGTAGTTGCTCTATTCAATATA
>JAQFZG010002273.1:0-17235 GCA_034695465.1 Entomobrya nicoleti
AAACTCAAATTGGCTGCTGAGAAAACTGTGAAAATAGGGTCAGGTCATGTGACGGAAACCATGATAGAAGCTTTGAGTGAAGTACCTTTTTGGAGCCCTTCAGGTATCTTTCAGGGGGTTTCCACGGTACAGGCTTCTACAAAAATAACTCAAATGTTTGGCCGGTGAAGGGTTTTGTTCAATGTGTTTCGTAAAAATAACGTAGTTAAACTGAACAATGTTAAATGTTGGTTCATTCCGGAAAATGCAAACATGACTCAAATGTTTGGCCGGTGAACAGCTTTGTTGAAAGTATTTCGTAAAATATAGCGTAATTTAAACTAGTCAATATTAAACTTAATGTTTTGTTCTGAAAAACGCAATAATAACTTAAAAGTTTGGCCGGTGAACGTCTTTGTTCAATGTATTTCGTAAAAAATAACGTAAATTAAACTGAAAAATGTTAAACAGGACTTCATTCCGGAAAATACAAAAATATCTCAAATGTTTGGCCGGTGAAGGGTTTTGTTCAATGTGTTTCGTAAAATATAGCGTAATTTATACTGGGCAATGTTAAACTGAATGTTTTGTTCTGGAAATGCAAAAATAACTCAAATGTTTGGCCGATGAAGGGTTTTGTTCAATGTGTTTCGTAAAAATAACGTAGTTTAAACTGAACAATGTTAAATGTTGGTTCATTCCGGAAAATGCAAAAATAACTCAAATGTTTGGCCGGTGAACGGCTTTGTTGAAAGTATTTCGTAAAATATAGCGTAATTTAAACTAGTCAATATTCAACTTAATGTTTTGTTCTGAAAAACGCAATAATAACTTAAAAGTTTGGAAGGTGAACGTCTTTGTTCAATGTATTTCGTAAAAAATAACGTAATTTAAACTGAACAATGAGGGAAATCAAAACTGATCGTACCCAAATAAAAAGCATATTTAGTAGCAGGTCGCCGTCAACACTAACATTAAGTAACATAGCAACATACTTAAAAATGATTATTTCCCATGGTTACCACATACCGTTTTCAAGATACGAGGATTGAAACTGAAATCGTAGAAACACTACCATTTTGTCATTTTTGGACCAATTTTCTCGAACAAAGCCAATTTTGTCACTCGAATCGAAATAGCCTGTTCTTTGGTGGCTTTTCTCAAAATGTCGAATTTCGAATTTACAAGGAAGTTATGAGCAAAATAGTACGTTTTTGGCTGTAACTCTCTTACAAATTTGAAATTCAAAATTTTGAGAAAAGCCACCAAAGAACAGGCTATTTCGATTCGAATGACACTTTGTTCGAGAAATTTGGTTCATAAATGACGAAAGGGTGGTGTTTCTACGATTTCAGTTTCAATTCTCGTATCTTGAAAACGGTATGTGGTAACCATGGGAAATAATCATTTTTAAGTATGTTGCTATGTTACTTAATGTTAGTGTTGACGGCGACCTGCTACTAAATATGCTTTTTATTTGGGTACGATCAGTTTTGATTTCCCTCCAATATTAAACGCCGCTTCATTCCGGAAAATACAAAAATAACTCAATTGTTTGGCCGGTGAAGGGTTTTGTTCAATGTGTTTCGTAAAATATAGCGTAATTTAAACTGTGTAGTGTTAAATGATGCTTGTTTCTGTAAAATGCAAAAATAACTCAAATTTTTGGCTGGTGAACGGCTTTGTTCAATGCTTTTCGTAAAAATAACGTAATTTAAACTAAAAAAAATATTAAACGCTGCTTCATTCCGGAAAATACAAAAATAACTCAATTGTTTGGCCATTGAAGGGTTTTATTCAATGTGTTTCGTAAAATTTAGCGTAATTTAAACTAACCCAGGTTAAACTGAATGTTTTGTTCTGGAAAACGAAATAATAACTCAAATGTATTGACCGTTGAACGGCTTTGTTCAATGTATTTCGTAAAATATGGCGTAATTCAAATTGAACAATGTCAAATGATATGTTTTATTCTAGAAAAGGCAAAAATAGCTCAAATGTTTGGACGAACGGCTTTGTTCAAAGTGATTTACTAGAACGAAATACTTGTTCTTGTAAGATGTAAAATTATCTTTATTTATACTGAAAATTTAATGAACCTTCAACTCAACAGTTGTTAAAGAAATGGTTGTTTATGGGAAGCGCCGAAAGACTCAATTATTTGTTCGATTAACGGGTTTTAACGAAGTTTGATACTTTACGTTGGACTAAGGGTCCAATTTAGGTCAGTGCAAATGGCAAATAAACAAGTCATGTCAAGACATGAAGAAAACACGAAGATGAATCTGAATGTATTCTGACACGAAAGAAAAGACATGTAATGACACCCGTCTGATATCGACATCTGTAATCCATGTAACCGTTAACTGCCCATTAATTCAAGAAGTAATGAGTTTTAGACCAGAATCTCTTGGCAAAGTTTGATCACAATACTTTAATCTATCGATTAGTGCAATAAAAAAAATCGCCCATTTAAAATGCAGGTAACCGGCAAAACCGTCAATTGACCATTACTCCACAACTATTGAGTTTATGACCATGGTGTCTTGACAAAGTTTGATCACAATACGTTTATCTATCGATTGGTCCAATAAAAAAATCCACATGTAAAAAGCATGTAACCGTCACTTAACCGTTACCCCTGTACCGTTAAACCGATTTGGCTGAAAATGACTAGCGATTGACCCCTTGACATGAGGAGTCTGTGTGCCAAGTTTGAAGAGAACCGGTTGAAGAATGTCCAAGTTAGAGCGCACACGGACGGACGGACGGACAGACAAACAAACTAAAATTATAACTACGATTTCATCTTCGTAATAAATTTGTTAAATTTATTTTGGTTTAAGGGGAAACGCAGAAAACACTCGTTTCTGCTCGATAGCTTTTAGAATGCAACTTAAAAACCCCAAACTCCGTAAAGACTAAGATTTTATACCGGAAATGTTATTGGGACTTCGTCCAAAACACTATGACTTGTTTGCTTAAGTTCTTGCAATTAATGCTGGCATAATAGTACGTCATTCTCGTTATTATGCATAATCGTTCTTTGTAATTATCCTATTCATTTTCTTATTGTGTCATCATTTATCCAATTGGTCAAATGTTCGTTACTAGATTCGCAAGTTGTAGTGTTACATGTCCAAGTAAATATTTTTCTTCAAACAAATTTCTTCAGTTCCACCAAAAAATGGCAATTGAAAAGTTAAGCTCTTTTAAGTTGCTTATCCTGTGGTTCACATGCCACTTTAAATATTTGCCGGTTTATGGTAATATAAAAACTTATTACTAAACAATTTATATCGTGTATTTAAAAGCAATTACGGTTTATTTACGGACACTAATATATTTTATGATAAAAGCATCTCACAGCAGAGTTGAACCTGGTTCGGATGAGTGCTTTCTGAATCATGAAACGGAACGCCTTCAAATTGCAATAGTTGGAGATCAAACTGGCTCAAATATTGACAATCTCAATAAGGCTTTAGGGGATAACGTCGAGGCTATACTAAAGGGCGTCAATGAAATTCACGAGGACACCGAATTCGCAATAACCACTCATGCCAACTGGGAAAACGATGCGCATCATGTACAAGCGCGGCATGAAGAACCGTATGTTTTGAACTTTAAAATTTTAAACTTTACAAAAATAAATAAATTCGTATTCTCAAAATATGTATTTTTAGTGAGGGATGCTACACCCAAGATTTAAATTTTACATCCGATGTACAAGAGATAACAAGGGTTGCCAAAGGTATTAAGCGAAGATGGGGTTCCAACGTGAAATCTCCTGAAGAGAACGCAATGTCAGCAATTTGTTTTACTGTGAGTGACCCAACTCTTGGCTGGGTGTCTTCAAATGTAGACAGCCAAGGAAGGAATATACACAGAATAGTAATTTTGTTCACAGATGTCTACAGTATATTTGAACTACGGAATCCTGGCAATCGACAAGAATTTAAGGGAGACGGTACTGACACTTGCACTAAGTCAAAGCCCGCCACAGAAAATATTGCTGCTGGTATTTTGAAATCGTTGGGCATCACGGTTATTGGGGCTTATGTTAAAATGGAGGAGGATCAGTACGAAAAATACGAGACGTTCTTTCAAAAATATAATCTTCCCTATAAAGCTCAAAGGTTTAAGGATACTGAAGAATTGAACAAGAAAATTGCATCCTTTATTAAAGAAAGTTTGCAGGATCTTTTAAAATGTGTATATGAGGATCCTCCATCGTACAACACTTTAGGTTTATAACAAATTATGTAATGTGTATGTATACATCTACTTATAGGTAAAATTGTTTTAAAACAAATGTTCTTGTTATGCAATTACAGTATTAATGAATCGTTTAGGTCAAAATATAACTAAAGTAATATTACTTATAATTAATATGCAAACAATATGTAGTAAATTTGCATCTTAAATTTATTAATGTCGTACCACAGTCTTTTATAGATACATAAAGGAACTGTGGTGGTACTAACACTTGTAATTTTTTAATAACCAATATATGTTCTTTTTGTAAACTTTTCTACTAATAAAAAAAATTTGATGATAACGAGTTTAAATGCGTGTTTTAAATGGATTAAAAACATTGAAAAGTCCTTTCAAAAGTTCCTTAAAGCTAATTACATTTTCAATTTGTAAGTAGTACCTTCCTGACGCACTAGAAAGAAACACCCAAAAATTTGTTTAACTTAGGTCTCATTTGTAATATTATCATGTGTACATGTGCGTTTCTCACGTTGGTCTACAACGATCGCCCATATATTCTCCATAACCTCCCTCTACCTCACAGTTACATTTTCCTTGGGTATAATCCATCCATGTGGAACATGGACATGCTTTCATTGATTTCGTCAATGTCATGTTGTAATATATTGCACAAGCTTTGTGAGAACAACCTTAAGGGAAATTTTAATTCAATTTTTTTCAATTTTGTAAACTTGAATTACTTTAATATTTCGAAATACATATTTTTTCTTACCCAGTCGTTCTTCCTCTAAACCACAGCTAAAAAACTGATAAAAGCCACCATTTGCTACAAAATTATCATTCAAATTTGCTTTAGAAATATACTAATATAAAAATACATCAAGCTTAAAAAATACACATACGATAAAAATCTGCATGCCCAGCTTGGACAACAGAGCCCAGTTGACGAAGAACAAGAGCAATTGACCAATGATTTGGAGTGCCCATGTTGCAATGAATTATCTAAACGTTATTTAAAATCGGCTGTCTTCAAAAATGTGCTCTGGATTTCTAAAATATGTTTAACGATTTGACTACGTTGTCTTACATCCACAAATTGCGCGTCCGACTTGTCCAAAACCATTGATAAATCTTTCGGTGGCAAACCCCCAGGTACATCAAACTCAGGTCCGGCTGGGTCAAGCCCTGTTATTCTACCGACTTTGAAACCCTGTGTGAAACGTTGTATTGTCTCGCCAGCTATTCCAGCAACATGTGCTCCCAAAGAGAAACCAATAATGTGTACACTTTCCCAAGAGGAAATGACATTCCTTGATTTTAAATTTAATAAAAACTGGGCAACTCTTGAACCAGTTATTTTAGTATTTTTTGCAGCCGTTGGATAGATCCAACGTGTTGAAAACATGGTCCAGTCCACAACCACAATATTTGAGGTGCTGTTAATCTCACCGTAAGCTACAAATTTAAATATACATACAAGTAACTTTTTGGTTTACCAGGTTAACCATAGTTAAATATTAGTTTAAGTTTAAAGGTATATACTTCTTGCAATGGGCAAAGAAAACTGGCCTTCCAATCCTTCTATTGGGAGAAGCGAAAAGCCGTGCACTATAACTTTGACAGCACCACCTTGAATCCATAAACTAGGTGGCACAATGCCATCAACTTTAAGATCAATGAATTCGTCAATGTTACTCGTGTTGCTGAAAGGAAATTAAATACTTGGCTTAAATACATAAATTTTGTAGAAAATTTTGAATTTGTTTATATTTAGTAGCAACTATGCATGCTTACTATCGATTATACAACAAAAACTTAATATTATCCAAGTCCGGCAGTAAGACGCCTTTAAGATAGTTTTGAACACCTATAATATGAGTAGTAACTGGGCCTCGAAAAACTGGCCATGAATCTACTATAGCTCGGCATGACGTTATAAGTATCAGCAATATTTGTAGAACAGGGAGTTTGATCATGGCAAAGTTTTCAAATTCCGATATTACGTCTTTACCAGACTTTAAAGGAAATTGGTTTAGATTCACGTTGCTTTTGATCATAAAAATAAAGCGATCAGGGCCTGAGTCTGATAAACTGGTCAAAAGATGAATGAATGAATTGCCATCCAAGTTTACGTTATCATATGGCAATATTTATCCCGTTAAATCATACATATTCAATATTTGCGTAAACTTATATAGTTATCTCATTGTTTTAGATATTTATATCCAAAACTATCTTTATTGTTCTGCGTTTTTATTCATTGCAAAAGGCATCTGCGTATATCGTATCGTGTATCCAGCGTTCAATATACTTTCGTTCAAGACGGCTGGTATATCATGTTACTTTAGTAAAAAGCTGTCTTCGATTAATTTAATTGCAACCGTTGCCCTACAGAGCAATGAAATGTGTTTAGCTTGCTTACGTACAAACACTACATAAATGCATTACTTAATGAATTATAAGTCGGCACAAGATACAAGTAACTGGTTGTGAATGAAATATACTATAATAAAAATATCCTTTAACTAGTTTGTTAAGTATAAACTAACAATGAGACATGGTCTACAGACAATCTAATCTATAAATTCAGTTTATAACTGCGTCATGAACTGGGATTATACACGAGTACGCAATTAAACTCAAGAAAGACATGCCTACCGAATTTTATTTAAAGTAGGCTTCAATTTGCTTTGAGACGTTCAATGACAACAGTACAGAAGTTATATCATAAATGTTTCGACTTGTCTCCACTGAAATGTCTGAATAAAACAGTGCACAGTGTATTTTCAACGATGACGAGGAAGGGATTTCTTGTGAAAAGTCACTATAACATTTAATTTAAAATTTAGTATATTTGTTTCGTTGTTGTAAAATGCTAATTACTATTTCTATACGGATATTTATAATCTTTTGGTAATGTACAATTAACATTATTAGAAAAATTACATGAGAAAAATTATTTCTAAATGGATGATTTAATCAGGTTCATTTACCGATTTATCATTTTACCCAGATATCACGATACGTATGAGTAAATACCATCAACATTAATAACTCCCTTCCATAATTTGAGCGGCATTTAAAAATTGAAATTCTGATACATTTTTGTTTTAAGACCTTTGACCCTGATTTGTAATCCTACGAAGTCACTATGAACTAATAGTTTACACATTAATCGTGATCCGCTAAAAAAGCTTTCAATTACACTGTTCAAATGTATTTTTATAAAGATGTTAAAAACTTTTGACTTTGTCCTCAGGGCTTGACCCTGGGGTCTAAAAATAAATAGGTATCTTCTTCTTTACGATAGTGACTCACATTCCATAATATACTACTTTTGAGCATTTTTTTGAGTTATTGTGCTGACGACGGAAGCACAGACAGACGGGCAATCATGATACATGATAATGATAAATGCAATACTCGCTGACGCATCGCTTTCAGTTCCCTAATTCCCTCATTATCATTTTGAAAATATCCGTATTTTTTTTCAAAAATACAATAAAATCCGGCAGATAGTCAAGATTCAAGATTGCTTTGCTTTTCCTTTATCCATTTCTCTGCTGCTCGTCCTCACTGCCATGCCAGTTGAGCTTGCTAGCGATCAAGTCAGTCAGTCAGTGTGAGTGTGCCGTGCTATGCTGTTTTTTAGCGTTCATTCAGCAAGTTTGTTTACATTTTTTGTTTGGTAAATTTCCAGCTACAATTTATAAAATATCCAAGGTAACTAATTGTAGTAAAATAATTATCCTACTTTCTTTAACTATTTTAAGTATTATTTTTTTCGTTGTATTTAATTTTTTTGTAATGCAAGTGGTGTAGTTAAATTTAATAGTTAATTTTTTTGTACTATTTTTTTAATTTGTGGAGAAAACAGGATGAATACAGCTAACAAGACAGAAATTATGGAAGTTGACGATGTTCTTTTACATGTTGAGGAGAAAGTGAAAGATAACTCAGCTGACAGTGACTGGACAGCAGTAATGGACGTTGAGGTTACTTCAAAGGATGACGAGGTGGAGGAGAATAATTTAGTTGGCAGGACAACGATGATGGACATTGACATAATTTCACAAGACGATGAGGAGAATAATCCATTCACGGATAGTGAATGTTCAACAGAGCCAGAAATTATGTCCTCTGATGAATCGGAACCGGAACTGGAAGAAGGGTTGAAAAATCTTGAGGTGAAAATTGATTTTAAGTTTTAATTAACTTTACTGGAGTACATATTAATTTTCTTTTCTTTTTGTGGTCTTTTGAAGAAGTCTGATTTTGAGGGCCAACCAGACCCTGACAGGATCCCTTCTCCAGCTTATGAAATCGATGACGTATGTCCGTGCTAATTAAATAAGATTATTTGTTTCATCATCTCATTTACTAAGCAACAATTGATTACTTAAATGTTTTTTTGTGATTTTTTTTCAGGGAGAATATTATTACTATGACATTCCGCCCATTTACATTTGTGTGGAAGAAAACAGCTTATTTTTCAACTGGACTTGGGCAGATCCTCCGAAAATGTCAGAAACCGAAAGTGACACCATCACTAGCAGTGAAAGTGATGCCATCCCCAGCAGTGAAAGTGAAAGCAGCCAAGAAGGTGACGCCATAATCAGCTGCCAAGGTGACGCTATTACCAGCAGCCAAGGTGACGCTATCACCGGCAGCGAAGGTGACGCTATTACCAGCAGCGAAGGTGACGCTATTACCAGCAGTGAAGGTGACGCTGTTACCGGCAGCGAAGGTCGTGAGGCCATCACCGAAAGCGAAGGTGAGGCCATCACCGGAAGCGAAGGGGAGGCCATCACCGGAAGCGAAGGGGAGGCCATCACCGGAAGCGAAGGTGAGGCCATCACCAGCAGTGAAAGTAAAGCCATCCTCCGCAGTCTAGTTTATAACATCACCAGCAATGAAAGTGACGCCGTTCTTAGCAGTGAAAATAAAGCCAGCCTCCGCAGTCTAATTGATTCCAGTGAAAGTGATGCAATTATCTACAGGGAAATTTATAAGATCCTCAGGGGTTCAGCTGATACCGTGACCAGCAGTGTAATTGATATCATGACCAGCACTGAAAGTGACAGTATCCCTAGGAAGGAAAGGGACAGCATTCCCAAGTGTGAAAATGACAGCATTCCCAGCAGCGAATCTGACACCCTCACCATCAACGAAACTGACACCTTCCCCAGCAGCGAAACCGACGCCACCCTCAACAGTGAAACTAATACCATTCTCAGCAGTTTAATTGGTATTGGTACAATCACCAGAAATGAAATTGAAACCATCCCAAGAAGTGAAAGTCATGCAATCACAAACATTGAAAGTAACACCATCACCAGCAATGAAAGTGACACCTTCGCCAAAGGCGAAACTGGTACAATCGTCAGCAGTTCAATTGATACCAGGACCGGGACTAGCAGTCAAAATGACGCCCTCACTAGCAGTCAAAGTAATGCCAATGTTCACTATGAAATCAACACCATCCTCAGCAGTCTAATTGATAATATCACCAGTAGTGAAATTGACATCATCTCAAGCAACGAACTTGACGTCATCACCAACAATGAAAGTGAACCTGAAGCTATCCTTAGTAGTCAAATTGACAGCAAAACCAGCAGTGAACGCGACGCCATCTTTTTAAGTGAAATTAACGCCATCCTCAGGAGTCTATTTGATACAATCACCCGCCGTGAAATTGACTTGATCATGATCACTAGCAACGAAATTGACGTCACCACCAACAATGAAGGTGATGTTCTCACCAGCAGTGGAAGCGACGCCAGCTTTAAAAGTGAAATTTACGCCATCCTCAGGAGTCTAATTGGTGCAATCACCTGGAGTGAAATCGACTTGATCACAAGCAACGATATTGATGTCAGCGCCAATAATGAAAGTGATGTTCTCACCACCAATGAAAGTGAAGCTCTGACCACCAATGAAGGTGAAGCTATCATTAGTAGTCAAATTGACAGCATCACCAGCAGTGAAACCGACCTCTTCGCGAGTAATGAAATCGACACCATCACCAGTAGCAGTCAAATCTCCATCTGTGATACAGTTATCACCAACGTAGATCCCATGGATACATTTTTCTTCGAGCAGAGGAGCCAGGCGGATACGGACAGTGGAATTGGTAGCAGTAGTAATCAGTCATCATATGCGTCATCTAGGTCATCTGACATCACGACACCGCCACCCGCCAAAAAACCAAGAAGATTCAGAAAAACACCAGTTTTTAAACCGTTGGGAATGTCACCCAATCAGCTATCCTTAATTGATGATGTCGCTTCATGTTTGGTTGTCGATCCCTCTTTGGACTTTACCACACACAAAATGAATATCAGGTTAGTGATGATAACATTTAAAAAATACAAAAATAATTAATGAGATATAAAATTCCATTACGAATGCTAATAATAACTGACGATTTCATTTATTATTTAAGATACAAACCACCCAACAGGGATCAACATGAACAGTTACTAAATATTGTGGCAAAGTTTCGGGATCATCAAGACTATGAACAAGCTTATCAGGAATTTCAGAAGGGTGGCTGGTTTGCAAAATGTCCAAAGGAACATGAAATTGTTTTGAAGGAACATGTAAGCCAAAATAAACTAATTAATGAAGATTAATTAACTAACTAAATATATTTATGAAATGAATTCAACTTTAATTTTTAGATTTTCCGATATCTCCACATTTACAACAAAGATGCTGGCTTTGACGTGGAACCCTGCTATCGCTACTCTCTAGAAGGCAAAAAGGGAGTTAAGATTACGGCCACTCGGAATTGGGAACGTTTTGACAAGATAACCCTCTGTGTTGGCTGCATTGCGGAGCTCCACTTACCAACAGGGGAGGATCAAGGGTTGATCCATTACGGGCTAAACGACTTTTCTATAATGTACAGTTGTAGAAAAAAGTGTAGTCAGTTGTGGCTAGGGCCGGCTTCTTATCTGAATCATGATTGTAGGCCAAATTGTAAATTTGTCTCGACGGGGAGAAGTGAAGCGAGTGTGATGGTGACAAGGGATGTGGAGGTTTGTGAGGAGTTGACGGTGTTTTATGGAAAGGACTTTTTTGGGGAGGGCAACCAGTTTTGTGAGTGCTTCAGTTGTGAGGAAAGTGGGAAAGGGGCATTTAAAGAGAAGGGAGCTGTGTGGGACGGGGTTTTAGCGAGAGGGGGAGATGATGGAGATGGTGAAGTGGAGGATGGAGAGGAGAGGAAGGTTGGAGGGAAGTATAAGCTTCGAGTGACGGATGGAAGGATTAAAAAACAGAGAAGTTTGAGGGTGAAGAAATGTTCATTGTGACGAGGTTATGTATTTGAATAATATGTTAGGGATTTAAATGTTAAATTAATATTTTGGTTTCAAACAAATTGTTCAGAAAGTGCTTTAATTTTTAGTTCAGGATTTAGAAAAAAAACAATGATTTTACAAGGAGTGTAATAATATTGATAGCTTTAATTTGTAAGCAGTGTAAACTGTAAAATTGATTTTAACTGGAGAGAAATAAGTTCCAGTCGTAGTTATAAGTTTAATTTACATATGTACCTTGAAATTCAGAGGAAGCCGGAAGGATGAATAAATAAGATATCTTTAAATTGTAATACCTTTGTGATAGCAGATTGACTTTTTAATTTCATGTGACAGCATCATAAAAAAACCAAAATACCTTAATGACAAGCTTTTTTCAAGCAACACCATCACAAAGTAGCCGAGTAAAATGGACTTGAAAGTTTTTAAATGACATCTCATCACCTTCATGTTGATGCGGGGATTTTTGATTGCATTCAAAGTTACAATGGCTTAGCATCAAACATATACGTATAGAGCTAAAAGAATCATAATTGACTATTAAAATAGTATTTTTGACATTACCAAACTTAATTTCATTCACGAAAATAAATAGTGACATGATTAACTATATGCTTGTCTTTACGCATTGCATTGTTACAAAGCACATCCGCCATCCACGCAAATGCAATTATAAACACTTGAGGTACAACCAGCCACCCGCTTGGCCAAATGATTTTACTTTTTTCCCTTTGAGTCTCGATCAGCAAAAATTATGTAGATTATCCCAATGTGCAATAGATTATGTGCAAAATAATGCCAATCACACTAATTTCCTCCATCATGTGGAATTTTCGTTGATTTTTAAATCTTATCTAACCTTGTAAACTATTTCCAATGAGTTTCATCACCATAGGAACAATCAAGCTTATCATTATCATAATGACCGACAACAGAAAAAAAATTATTGCAAATTGGCTCATTGTTCTTTAAGTTTTAATGAGTTACATCATCATGTTCGAATATTAATGTGATGAAAATGTCTGACGACACTGACGATGAGAAGGGCAAGTGATAACGTTTATCTACAAAAAGGTAGTAGGTAGCCAAGGCCAGGCTAAAACATTGTCCAAAAATAGTAGTACTGGGAGAAAACTAAACAAAGGCTTCCCATGATACTTTCATTGATTAAAATCAGAAAACATGATGCAGTCATATAAGTAATGCGAGCTAAAACACAAAATTCTTATAGAAAATCTTATTTCAATAAAACTATTTGAATAACTATATCTACATATTTGAATTCGATTAATTTAGTTTCATTTCACACCGTGACTTCAGTGTTATATTTTACGGAATGGGAACTGGAAAGTTGTAAATAACTTTTACTTAGATACATGACAACGATTTGAAGAAAAATCAAAACCTCTCGTGGTTAACATACATGTTATGTATTTTAATCATCTTACAAATATTTTGTAGCCTTTTACAATGTATTAACTTTACTTCCACCTTCCTTAGTTAAGTAGAAAGTTGAGTACATAGAAGAGGTAGTTCATTAAATGTATTTTAATATCCAAACATATTAGTAAGCAACAAGAATTGTTTTTCTCGTCTGACTTAAATTCAGGGTTACTTCAAATTCTCCGCATTTAAACTGTTTAAGGAGATACATAACAATAGTTCATGTAATCCTGAAAAATCGACGTATTGTTTTTGAATTTAAGGTTGGTTTTACCAAATTATTTTTGAGATATTTATTATACAAAATCAAGTTATGTATACTTTAATTAAAGGAAAATTACCAAAAATTCCATGCTCTGTGTAACCAAAATTACTAAATAATCATCTTACATCTTTTTTCAAAACAATATTTCCGCAGTCTTAAGTTTAGTCCAGCCGTTTTGACGTAAAATCCGTCCATTGGATAGTAACTAGTAGAAGCTTTCATAACTTTAAACCTATTTCTACTTCCTTTAAAATTTAATTAATATCTAGGATTTCCTCAAATACACGAAACACGATTATGGCTGAACTTAACTTATTATTTTCAAACTGACTATGAAATTAGTGAATCCTAGCACGTGTATGTGACGCAAAAGCTTTCTTAAAGTTCAGGCCAAGGTGTCCCTCAAACCTTATTAGTTGGTTGGCTTTCTATTCAAATGGACCTCCTTCAAAATATGGCGAAAATGCAAGGTCTTCATTATTCTCACAAATTTTACCTGCCGCATGCTATTAATGCGTTTTTCAAATTCTACTCCCATATTCCACCTTTTATTTTGGAATGGAATTCAGAAACCGAAAATTTTCACACATTTGGATCTCAAAGCCAGAAGTATTTCTTAGCAGTGCTAAATATCTTTTTGGTTAACGTATTAGCTACAAGTATCAGTAGCTTTTACACTTTGTACAATTATAAAAGTATTGACACTGTGGATGTCATGTTTGCTGTTATATTTGTAGTCGTTTCATATTTCGATGGGTCATTTGCCTGGTCTCTTTACAAACATGGGAATACAATTGTATCAGCATTCGAAAGAATAAAAACGATTGGTGGTACATCGGTTGCTAAGTTTGGAAATTGTTGGTCATTGCTCAGTACACCAGGTGAAATACACTGCAATGGGTCTACGAAAGATGGAAAATGGATAAGAATTGTTCGAATTTGGAGGTTAATAGTCTACGAACTACTTGGAATGGTCATTTTCTTTCCAGCGTTTTTCGTATTTCAGGAAATGGACCCGTACAAAAATTTAATGGCTTTGTATTTTGAACCAAGTTGGTGGCTAAATGGTTTCAAATTTGTGATAATGACGGTTTTCTGGATAGAAGCCACTCGACTATATGCCATGTACATTCTTCTGATTTTCTACTGGCTAGAAATGCAAACTAAGTGCTTGGATATTTTAGAGGATCGAAGCAGAACAAACTCGTATTTTGTTAAAGTGTATATGCGGCTACAAATATGTACACAAATTTGGGGAAAAGTATTTGGGGATTGGATTAGATTATTTATGGCTGGAATGTTTGGTTTAATAACATCCTGTTGCATGGTTAGCTTAAGATATGTTAATTCGATACCTTCATACATTTATTGGTTTCCTCCAAGTGTAGCTATTTTAGGTTTTGTGACGATTTATTTGGTATTTCCATTTGTAACCGATGGATACGAGAGGACGGAGCGTGTTTTGAAACATAGAAAGGGTTTGAGTTTAGGAAAGCAGCAATTTTTGAAATTGAAAGCATTAAGACCGATTGCGGTAAGGTTTGGAGAGTTATTTCCTGTCACTAGAAAAACGAAAGCTAGTTATTATAGTGGAATTATTGAGAGAACGATTGAACTAGTTTTGTTATAACTTAATATAATATGTCATAAACAACATCCAACTTCCAGAAATACTGAGCATAATTTTATGTTTTGGTTTATGTCATTTAAATATATGTACAAGGTTTTGCCTGCTAATAAATTAATCAAAGAAAACATTTCTATAAATAAAATTTGTCTACTTAATTGGCTTCAGCTTTTGTCTTTATTGAATTTAAAAGCATATGCATGAAACCCACAAAAAACTCCCTGTTTTTGGCACAAAACTTCGGTTCATGCAAATTAATACTTTATATTCTTGTCAAATGAGCTATAGTTTTTGTTTACGTCAAACTGACTTAAATGTTTGACCAAAACAGGGTTTTACTTTGTAAGATATCAGTCATGTTAAGAAGAATTTCAGATACCGAATTACGATAACATGATATTTCTGACATGTTTAACTAAATGTATTATTTTGTTAGATTTAAAAACAAATTTCGATCACATAATTCCGTCTAAATAATAAAGCTGCAAAATAGATTCAAGAAAACTTGTCGTAAAGAAAGGCAATGCCTCCTTTTTGAAATATCTGGAAAAGACAAAACATTTTGGGCTAAGCCAATCTATGGTAGCTTATTTGAGTTCAGTTACAATTTTAAATCCACTAATTACATTTGATTCTGTAAACGATAACATATTGTTTGTGTCTTCATGTAAAACAAGTTATGTTCCATGTATCCAGTAAAATAGCTCATTACAAATATTAATATTATCTTTGCATGGTCTCAATATTTAAAAAAAATCCGTCTTCTGAAACGCTAAAAGCTTCATTACGGATTATTTAACAAATACGTTTAGTTGTTCGTTAAATTCAACTGCCGTAAATTACATAACGTTTACATTGCTAAAGTATAGAGCCAAAAACGATTACTTAATTTCTTTGGGGAACAGTTATTTATTTTTCAATCGGAACTAATTTTGTGAAGGGTTTATTTTCAATCCGCATACAAATCTTCCTTATTTAACTTTTAACAAATACAAAGCCTTAAAAGGCCAGCGTATTTCTGAAAACAAACCAACAATGGTAAACTTTTTTCGTTGCTTTACATTAGATTCTTTGAAGTTTTTCACCAAAACTAATACAAACATGGCAAATAAGCAAAATTTAAATAATCTGCACTACTTCTATTTCACTCAAGCGGTCGAAACATTTTTTAAGTTTTATCGTTACCTGTCCCCATTTATACTAGAATGGGATTCATCAACCGAAACATTTCACACTCTTGGATCAAATAGCCCAAGATATCTATTTGCAGCGTTAAACATCCTCTTTGTTAACATATTGCTTACCATAACTAGCTGTCTATATACTTTGAGGCATTCAGCCGAAACTGATACTCTGGATGTCATGTTTGCAGTTATGTTTCTTGTAATATCTTGCTTTGACTGTGTATTCTCCTGGTCACTTTATAGAAACGGGGAATTAATAGCACTGGCATTTGGACGAATAAAAACGCTTGTATCAACAACGTATGAAAACTTTTATTCAACGGGTGAACATTTTTATAAGCCTGATCAAAGATGGAAATCGGTGGTGCAGATTTGGACCTTATTTGTGTACGATCTGATTGGTATCGTAATTTTTTCACCAGTATTTTTGCTTATTGAAGGAATGGATCCATATCATACATTCCTTTCATTGTATATCAATCCTGGGTGGGGTTTAAGCATTGCAAAATTTCTTCTATTGACAATTTATTTTCTTGAAGCGACCAGACTATATGCAATGTATGTTCTCCTAATATTTTACTGGCTTGAGATGCAAAGCAAATGTTTAGAAATTATAGAAGATCCCAAGCTTACCCTTAGGTGCTTTATGCAGACTTACATTAAATTTCAAATTTGTACCCAAACTTGGGAAAACGTATTTTCTGACTGGATAAGACTGCTCATTTCTAGCCTATTTGCGTTAATAACTGCCTGTTGTATTGCTAGTATAAAATTGTATGTTAAAGAAATATCTGTATACATTTACTGGTTTCCACCAAGTGTGGCACTGTTGGATATATCTACAATATATTTAGTGTTTCCTTTCGTAACTGAGGGATATGAAAGGACAGAAAAAATTCTGAGACAAAAGAAAACTGTGCACTGGGGAAAGTATCGTTATTTCAAGATACGTGCATTGCGGCCAATAACAGTCCGATTTGGCGATTCATTTTATGTAACAAGAAGAACAAAGATTTCGTTTTATAACTGCATTGTGGAAAAAACTATGAATGGAATTTTATTATAAAACGTTTAACTTAATATTTTAGCCCATATTCCAATTTGTAATATAAATAAACAGTTAAAGTACATAGGGGTTTTCACCTAAGTCCGGCCAAACTTAATCAAATCACTCATAACTTTTAAACTAACGCACAAAAC
>JAQFZG010002274.1:0-17223 GCA_034695465.1 Entomobrya nicoleti
TCATTTCTCTCTTTACAGATCTTTTTAAGACATCGCAATGCATCTGCAAAAGTTGACCCTGTTGACCGTTTGTATGGGCATGGCCTGTATGGCTGCCCCTCAAGCTCAACAACTTCAACAAAATCAACCACAGGTACAAAAAAATCTCTCAACAATACACCAACAAGAATAAAAACAACAATCGACTATTTTTTCTCTCAATAAGATGACGTTATAGAGTTGTACAGAGTAACACAGTCAGAAAGAGAGAGAGAGCCGAAATATTTTTCTTTTTTCAAATGAATGACCAGTTTTGTACGAGAAAAAGACAAGGTGTAATACAGCCAAACAAACAATATATTTTTTTAGCCATGAATGAATACCTTTTCACTGTAACAATCATTCGTCGTCTTGAAAGAAAGAATGCATAGAAGCACGATAAAGGGGGGAAAATGACAAAGAAATTTTTCGCATTAAAATAGTCAGCGTTAAAAAAACAGACGAACGAACAAAACGATACCTTCTTTTTTTTTTGCTTACGGGCATCCGTCAAAACGAAAGTGGGTCATTCACGACGACGACGACATTGACCATCTGACAAAAAAATGATGATGCGATGCCCTCTCTCTCTCTTTCTTCCTACCTGATTCTCAGATGATTTAAAAAACTTTTAAAAAAACGATGAAACAATTTGTGATTCAGGCTCAGGCAAGCGCTCCAGTAGCTCAAAGCAGAGATGCGCCAGTGTATTCGGACGCTTCGTATGCAGCAGGTGGTTATCAAGCGGCTGCCCCCGCTGCCCAATACGGAGCCCCCGGTGGGGCTGCAGCTTACTCGCAACCACAAGCTCAGTACACCGCCGCGGCATCGTCGCAAGGAGGTTATGGCGGTGGTGGTCAGCCCGGACAGAATAATGCCGGCTACTACTACTACTACTATCCAGTTCAAGTAAGCCAACAAAAATAAACAGATAAACAAGTGGGGGAAAAGATGACTAGAATAGATAGGCGATTTGCTTATAAAATATATTCTATTTTGGAAATGAAAAAAAGGAGTCCAAAACGGCAGCAGCAGAGTATGCGCCAGCCAAGGAAGCTTATCATCCAGCCGACTCTTATGGAATTGATCCCTTGGGAATCATTTCCGTTCTTGCCATTGCCGGATTAGTTATCGCTGGACTCGCTCTCCTCTTCCCTGGATGGGCTTACGTGAAGAGTGATGAAAATGTTTACTACAGAAGCGCAAATGGTACGCCAACATCAAAAAATAAATATCTCTACTTTTATGGGGCAAAGTTAAGACGTGGAAAGTAATAAAAAAAGGAAAGAATTTCCACGCACAGGTCTCTGCAGTAATTTTATTTTTATGGGCTGATATAAAAAAGGGGAAATGATTGCATCGAATGCAACAAAGAAATGTATTTGAGTGCTTTATCCATTCTTTATGGCCAATTGCGATTATCGACAAAAATGGAATACAGATTTTTATACAAAATGGACGGATTGACAGATTGGTTGTAAAAAAAAAATTAATTAGAAAAAATATTGATGATTTAAATTTGTTGTGTTTTTTTTTCGAAGGTGTAACGAGTGTACTTGGGTTGAACAAAGAAGACTTTCTCACTTTGACCAGCCTGGTTCTGGCTGCAGTTGAAGGAGAGGATTGCATTGACAAGATGATGTGCGACGCAAGCAAATTGGTGAAGAAGGTTAAGAAGGCCGACAAGTTCCTCAAGTGAGTACACTCTTTGCTGGAAATATACAAGCTCATATACAAGTTTATGCATGCATGCTTATACAACAAAACGCATCAAACTTCAAACATGTTAAAGTTTCGAAAAGTCATTTAACTTTAAAGCAATTGTTTCTAAAAACTTGTTCATACCAAATGGCTACGGTTTAGTGCAGATTTTGCTAGGCTTCTTCTTAACATACTTGTTTTGAAGCATGTTTCACTTTGAGAATTTTGTATTTTATTTTCAAAAGGTTAAGCTTATCTAGCAAGGCAAGCTTTCTCTTTTTTTTCTTTTCTGTGTGAAAATTTTTAAGGGGGAAAAATGTTTGTTCAAGTTAACAAGCTCTATTTAATCCTTTTACATTTAGTTTACATTTTTCTTTAAGTGTGGTTGATTTAAAGGTATTTTTGCCAAAAAAATTAATGAATGAAAAAGATGAATGAATGACATTTTGAACTAATCTCTGCACACTATACAGATAAATGATGTATACATAGTGTGTTTTTGTTCGAGCGGACCAATTTGCGAGACAAAATGGAGTTTAAAATATTTTATATTTTTTAATTTTAGATTCATGGAAGACTTTGCCCCAGCCTCCATCTCAGGTAACATCAAGAAGCTCCGTACCACAATGAAGAAGAGTGATGAGTGCAAGAACATTAGTTGCGGAAAGAAGAAGCAGGTGGTGCTGTAGATTATTTAACTTTTAGGCCAAGTAATTCATATATAAAATAACTAAACTAGCGAAATAAATAAATACACAAAATAATTAATATAATATAATTATTATATATTATTGTTATTATTATTGTTATACTCACAGAAGATATATAAAGATAAAAAAACGAAGAAAAAAAAATCGTAAACTTGAGAGAATCGATGATGATGATATTGATGATCAAATGAAAACATAATTTTTTGTATGTAAATTAAGTAAGTCCAAGACGACTGTTTGTTGATACGTCTCCGTGTCCTTTTGTACTTTGTACTGTGAATACTATACATACCTTATTTACTTTTTCCTCATTACAGATGATATCAAATACAGAAAAAGTTATCCTTTAAAAAAATATACACGCAGTGCTCATTGTTGTTATTTTACGCATCTCACAACAGCTCACCCGACATCACATCAAATTATCTTGAAATAATTGCATGCCGGCGTACTCCATATTTGGTCCACCTCAACAAAACATCCCTTTGTATATCTTTTTCAATTGGTTTATAATTATTAGCTGCTATTTAAAAAAACATCTCATTACTCCTCACAAATTAAACAGAGTCAGGACAAACTGACCCAACTACTTTTCATGAATTTAGTGAACTTGGTAAAATGATGAATAAAATGGAACCTCAAATTATCACACAAACTACTCAACTCTGAATGCACCATTGTCTTCTCCTTAGTCACCTCAAATTTTAGTATAAAAGTTTTCTACTTTAAAGTTCTTAGTTCACCCCAACAAAATTGCTGGTTAGCAAACAGCCAATCGATTAAATACAAATAAAAATCAACACATAAACTCTTGAAAAAAATCTCAAAAAAAAATAGAAAAAAAATAAACCGAAGCGAAGCCAAGTTTAAGCCACATAATCATTATTATCTTATCACTGCTATCACTCGATCACCTTCTTATTCTCTTGGTCTTGTTGAACGGACAATGAAACATGATTCATGATTTAGAAGAAACGACTCACCTGCTGACCATAAGTATGAAGTAGCAAGTAGCAGACCACGCACAGGATGTAATTTACTCTTTGCATGCTCATGCTCACCCTCTCACATAATAACTTTATCATGTTAACAACATCATTCGATAGAATCTGCGAATCTTTATCACCATTGATTAATAGCTGGTTAAGAAAAGTGATCGCTTATTTTATTCTACTAATTTTTTTAAACAGATTTTTTTTTAAATATCAAAACGTCTGATTTTTTAAATCAATTTTTTTAGTCAACTTTCATAAGATATTATTCAAGATATTCAATGCATTCATCTAACAAACATGGCCATTGTCAAGTCAGTCATCCTCATCATCATCACCATTCTCACTTTTACTTCGAATCATTAAAAATCCCAATGAGAAAAATTCTCACCGAGTAAAAAAAAGGTAGATGGAAGCAAACTAAAAAGTAAAATTAGCTGACTACTGACACGGTTAAAAAAATTATATTAACTAATTGCTAATATTCATGTCAGCTTTGCATTCAACAGTCAACTTAATATTCACTTTTCATGTCAAGAAAAACGTTCGCGGCACAGGCACGGCTTCCGCTCAAAGGAAAATGAGAAACGTTACGTGACAAATTAGCCTACTTACTTTTCTTCAGAAAAAAAGCCGAGAAAATGTGAAGCTCAAAAAACGCTCTCACCGTTCCATATTCATCTTTCTTTTTGCTTAATGCAAATGCAACATATGCAATTCTATCAGCTCTTTTTTAATAAATCAGTTATTTCCCAACATAATTTCCACCGCCAATGTATTATTTATAGCTCATTTATTTTCTTTGAAAAAAAAAACTTTGAACCAATGTTCACAGCATTGCATGCAATTCTTAAGCAGTTTAAAGTAGTATAATTAACAGTTAATTTTCTTATATCTAGTTTACAAATACATTGCACTCGGGTATCATGTTTGAAAAGCTATCATACTATTTTATATCGTGTATATTTTCTTTACAATGACGACTTACACTTGTTATATAATTCACACTTAAAGAACATTTAATAAAATAAACAACTTTATTTATTTTCTAAGCCAAAGAACGTACAACAGACAAAAAGAGAGAGAGATTTATCTGAAAAAACTTTGGTTTGTATTTCTTAAAAATAATACCTTCATAATACTTGTCTGGTAAAGAGGACAAAAATAGGAAATAAAAAGTTGAATGTGAAATAAAGAAAAAAAGCATAGGAATATATTTATATGGTTTGTACACTCAAAACTGGCAAAATTATTTCTAAACTTTTTCCCCTCTAGACTGCTTGCTTTAAAAAGAAGAGCTTTGATTGGAGTATTGATATTGAGATTTATAAATTGTGAGACAAAAAAATGGAGTAAAAAAAGGAAAGGAAGAGATATTTCTGATATTTATGTTTAAAAGGATGCGCAGGTTTACTTTCGTGTTGCTCCTCCATCCAATTTCATGGCAGATAAGCTTTTCGCCAACTTTTTCGAGCCCGGCTTCTTTTTATTCTTCTTCATCATCATCTTATCCTTTTTGATCTTATCTGGCGATGAGGCTTCCTGACTCTCACTCAACTTTAAACGAAACGTTGTCAACGTCTCCTGACTCAACTTCAACTTGTTCTTCAGCTCCTCAATTTCCGCTCGAACTGTTCTCTTCGCATCGTTTATCTTGTCCATCCCATCTTGCATTTCAGACTCAACTACATCAAGCAAATTAATTGGTCAATTAAATTAATGTTGTTAAATTAATTAATGGTTACATGATGGAATGGAAGAGTACTTTTTTCAATTGAATCTCAACTTACAGTCAGTAGCATGCTCGTATTTTCCTTTTGTGATGGGAACGAGATTGTCCAAAAGGGATTTCAAGTAGCGACTCGGCTCATGGAATACAATTTCGTCATATGACTCAGCGGTGACCGACTTTTTCTTGGGAGTAAACTGGACACCTTCAACTTCCGGTCCGTCGCTGCTGTGAAATAGCTTCAAGTGATGATAAACCGTCACCTATGGACAAACATTCAAAACAAAAATTCATTACAACTTTTCAAGTAAACAATCAATTAAAATGGAAGCAATTTTGAAAGAAATGATTTTTTACCGGTCGCTCGGTAGGATCCATAAAATAGATTTTAATTGGGATCTCAAACTCGCCCCATCCAGTTTCTGAGACCTCATAAGGAGGTTCAGTGATAACCCTGTTTGGGTTCTCGTAGCTGTCGTGCAACTTGAACTGTACTTTTTTGATAAATCCAGAGTAGTCCTCGTTTGGGTACGGCTTCAAATAGATTTTCCAGTTGTGAGTATGCCCATCACTTTCCCTCTTCTTTCCAAAGTACGTGGCAACATTCCCGATCACAATTGGCTTCACAACGCTCACATTCTGCAAACAGGTAACAGAGTAGACAAGAAGCAGTCAGCTCACACCTCCAACCCAATTTAATTATCTACGCCATTAACAAACGTCAAACGTTGTGTAGTTATTTTCTCCTGCTTACCTTCATTCTACCTCCAGAATCAGGTCCATACTCTAGAATCGCTTGGTTGGGCGTTGAAGAACTTGGTGAAGCAGCCATTCTTCAAAACCCACATGGACAAACCTTCAAAAACATAACAGCTAATTAAACACAATGCCAACTAAATGCACAATTAAGCAACCCACCCCTACTGCTTTGCTACCGGATCTTTGTTATCTTGGATTATAGTTTCGAACTTACCAAACCAACGACGTTCAACTTAGCAATAACTAACTTGAGCTCAAGTTAAGCCAGCTGTCACCTACACTTAAATATTCATTTAATTAATTTATCCTTCCCCTGCCACCTGCCCTCTGACTGACCTACTGCTTGGAAGTTAGTATTGAAGTAAGTAGAAAACGGTATCTCAGATTAAGATAGAGTAGTTATTAGTTATACTTAAGCTAATTAACTTGTCAGATTCTCAGTTGAGGATTATTAGAGTAATTGTACAAGGATGACTGCAACCTTAAAATATCAACACTGCTTGTTTACTATTTGTCCAGAACAACAAGAGAAGTGGTTCTTTTGTTGGTTTTTCTGAACTGGACTGTCATCTGTCTACTTATTTGCCTGAGACGCAATACTCAATCGGAATGGCACACGGCTACGGCTGCAAATAGCTTGCAGTTTCTTGCATTGTGCAGTGCATTAAGATCAAAATGGTCATTGAGTTGAAACGCATTTTGGGGCATTGTGCACCAGTCCAGACCAAAAGCCAGCGAATAATATCCACTCATCACAAAGTAGTTACTCAATCGTCTGCTTTCATAGTAGGCATCTAGAGGCATCTAGGCATTATAGGTTGCTTTACGTCTCTCTCAGCAGCCTCAGCAGTCCACCTCATTTTATAATCCACTATTAATTATTCTTTACACTTATTATTTATAGTCCATTGTACTGCTTAATGAGTAGTTAAAATTCTACACTTTGTTTTCCCTTAACCGATTTAACTTGATACAATTGTCAGACATTGAAAGTGAACAGTGAACTCTTGGCAAACTTTGTCCAAATTTACCTGCACAATCTTCCAAAATGTCATCTTTTGGTGGTAAGTAAACACTTGTACATCTTAGTAATCAGTATCAAGTTTAATTATTCATAAATGTGTTCTTAAATATAAATATTTTATAATTTAGGCCAAAATAAACCGTTTACAGGCTTCGCCGGCCTTGGCCAGCAACCACAACAGACACAACAGCCTGGTGCTCTCGGATCCTCCCCATTTTCCTTCGCTGGAAGCGGAGGAGGAGCCCCCGGAAATGCTCCTCCTTCCTCCGGCTTTTCTTTTGGTGGAGCCACTGGTGCAATCGGAACAACAGGTAGCGCCGCTCCTCAGCTCTCCTTCACCGCCCCAACTCCCGCAACTGCCACAGGCCCTTCATTGTTCAGTTTCGGCGGTGGCGTTGGTGGCACTGGATTATCATCCTCCATCGCCCAACCACCTCAACAGCAAACCACCGGTCTCAATTTATCTCTCGGAGGAGCTCCCACCGCCTCCCCAGCTGCCTCCAGTTTTAACTTTGGCACCTCCCCCGCACCCGGAGGTCCTGTTTCCTCTGGCCCAACTATTGGCATTGCTACACCCTCCCTAGCCACCAATTTCAATACAGGAGGTGGAGGTGGTGGGATGGGTGGGATAGGTGGGCAGCCTTTAAACTTTGGCTCCGCACCTCCATCCTCCCTCGCCCAACCAACACTAGCCCACCAACAACAGCAGCAGCAGCAGCAGCAGCAGCAACAACAACAGCAGCAGCCCCTTTCCTTCACAAGCAATCCCCCATCAAGCGGGTCGTCAACAGTTCAGCCCAGTTTCGGCATGCAGCCATCCTCATTACAAGCTGCCTCCACAGCGCCGCCATCCTCAATGCCTGGTTTAATGGCTGCTTTAGGCGCTCCAGTCTCCACTTCAATCACATCTCTGAGCTCATCAGGAGGACTAGGAGGAGTAGGAGGAGGAGCTCCCTCTGCTCCAGCCCCCGCCGGTATCAATTTTGGCATTGGCTCCACCGCATCATCAGCGCCCTCTGCTGCTGGTGGACTCACTTTAACCAGTCCAATTAAACCACTGACATCAATAGCTGGGATCAGTGGATCAGCTGCGCCCACGAGTAGCATTCTTAGCGGTGGTTCGACTAGCGCTGCCCCTGGGGCTCCTGGAGATTCCTCAGCTGTAGTTTCTTCTGGGGCTCAGCTGACAACGGCTACGACGAGCAGTCAAGCGAGTGCTGCGAATGTGTCGCAAATGAACTTCCGTCAGCTTCAGGAAGCGATCAACAAGTGGATGTTGGATCTGCAAGATCAAGAGAAGCTCTTTTTGGACCAAGCGACCAAGGTGAACGCTTGGGACAAGACTCTCATTCAGAATGGCGACAAGATTGCCAAGCTGAATGACTCGATTACCAAAGTGAAGAATGATCATACTCGGCTGGAACATGCGCTCGACTATCTCAAAACTCAGCAGACGGAATTCGAAAACTTTTTGGAGCCTTTGGAGGCGGGGCTGCCGAGGAATATTCCAGTCGAACCTGAACGAGAACAGTTGTAAGTGAACAAACATAACACACACAACATGCTCATATCCTCATACTCAACACTAAATACTTAATTCGGATTTTAATTATTTTTCAATTCCAATTTTTAATCCTTTCAGGTACAGCTTGACGGAAAACGTTGACACTCAACTGCAGCAAATGGCTGAAGATTTGAAAGAGGTTATCCGGCATATCAACGAAAGTAACAAGACTGTTGATAAAAGTGATCCGGTAAGTTTACAGCTTAGCAATAATAACTACATCAATTTAAATCAACTTGAATTAATTATTCATTCATTTGTTTTGAAATCATTGTGGATTTTTTCTTTCTTTTTTGTTCAGATTTCGCAAATTCTGCGCATCTTGAACGAGCACACGGATGCGCTGCAGTGGGTCGAGGACAACGCAAACCAAGTGCGCAGATCTCTCGATGATGTCTCAAAGCACCACCAACTTGCCAAAAAGGAGCATGAGCGCTCCCTTCGTCAAATGTTTAAGTAAACTTAACTTATTAACTTGATACAAAAGGGTCATCTCAAAAATGTACACTCTTTAAATTACTCTTTTGAATGGTTGGAGGGAGAGATATGAGAAGTCAGTTATTGCAGAATCAAATATGGAGTAAAATATTTATACATGGTTTGTATGAAAATATGAAAATCTACAAAAAATACAGAAGAAAAAAATAATAGCTAGAAATAAAAGGCTGTAATAAAAAGGTATGAAATGACTTGTTTTCCATTTTTCCTGCACTTTGTTATGTCATCTCAGTTGACCAATGTGACATGTTACATAGTCGTATAGTCACACGAGTCACATGTCACATTGCTCCAGGCAATCAAGTCACGGCAGTGCCATGGCTATATGCAAAGTGTGGGAGGCATCTTTAAAAGTAATTAAAAAAAATATTTGAATGTTAATTAGTGCAGCAAAAATATGGAGTAAAATATTTGTACACACTTTCTATGAAAACCTACAGAAAATGCAGAAGAAATAAAAAAACTAAATAATGTATTTATATTTTGTTCAAAAAGTGGTCATCATTTATTTTTTTAGTTTACCAACTTTTTCATTAAAAAAAATTTCGTGCTAAGAACAAGTTATTATTTTTACAAAATAGGTTATGTACAAGAAGAGTCTCAAGTGATTATTTTTATACTGATACTGGCTACTTTCAACAAAAAAATAATACAAATTACAGTTTATATTACAGTTAGAGTAGTTATTAGCTAACTATTTATATTTTGCAACTAAAATATAGTATAATGGATAAATGGAGGGAATGAATAGATAGTACTCCAGATTGTTTCACATATTTTTCCTTTCTTTCTTTCTTCGTTCAGATAAGTTTGTGTTGTATATTTTTTTTAACATTTTTTTTTCATAATTATCACAGCAAAAATGGAAAAAAGATGATTATTTTTATAATTAGCAATTAACAGTCCAAAGATAATTAAGATTTAGATTAGATATTTTTGAGACTCCTTATCAGTCATCAGTCGAAATAATCGAATATGATATTTAAATTGTAATTAAATTGGATCATCGGGTGAACACCAATGGCTTGCAACATGCTCCTCTAAAGCGGCTGGGTTTTCAGAGTCTTCGATTTCCACTCCACACAATGGACACACTTGAATATCATCATCTTTAAATAAATAAAAAACAATTAATTAATGAGAATATATTAAAAGTAATTAAATAAGATAATTTATGGTTAGCTTAAATTCATTTTGTCAGCTTACCACTTTTTTCTGTGGAAGAGCAGCTGTGAAATTCATTATTCATCAGATCAAGCTCGTGTGCATTATTTTGGGTGGCCCTTCCGGCATCCCCTCCTCCTCCTCCACCCCCACTTGGCGTCACTTCCGCTTTCTGTTTGCTTGAATGTGAATGAACACTATGGCCTGATGACGTATTGTGATGGCTGTGGCTAAAGCGTTGGTGTTGCTGCTGCTGATGATGATGACCATGACCATGATGACGCCTTGATGAGGATGACGAAGAAGAGATTTTCTTTTTTCTTAACGCTACCGTTGCATTAAGCACCTCTAAATGTTCTCGTAAGGACGACTGTTGGGATAGCAGGTAATCTTTCATTTGACTAAAAAATTTGGCTTGCTGCTTGAATAAGGATTCGGCGGCGGAGTCAGTGGAGCTCTCACCTTCCTCGTCCGATGGGGTGGACAACGAGCTGTTGCACTCTTGAAGGGCATCGTTACCCAAACCAGCAGATGGCCCCTGACAACACAAATAAATTAGTTATTTAAAATGAGCAGTTAAGAGTACATTTTTAAATATACATTTGATGAATTAAATAATTGTTTATTTTTTTGTACCGAAGAGGCTGACTGCTTGGCTAATATTTCTCTGTCCAAAGCAGATGAGATCGTTTTGGAAACTGACTTGAAATCCTCGACAGTGGACATCGATTCTATTAATTAATTAAAAGTTTTAAATTAAAATCAACTTGCTTACTTGGCTGGCAGTTAGTTAATTAAATTCTGCAATTAATTGTGTACCCAATTTAAGCGACTGGAATTCGGTGGATGAGCAACTTCTGGAGTTCTGTTTACTTGACTTGGATAACAAGTTGTTGGGGCTAACTTCTTGGCCAATTTCCGGTTGATATCCACAACCACCACCACTTTTAATTGGAGAGCTAGTCGATGAGCTAGTAGCTGAGGATGATGATCCCGTTAATGCGGCTCTTGTGCTTTTTAGCGGGGACGATGATGAGGTGAGAGTTGAGTGGGAACTTTTTGGACTGCCTTCTCCCTCTTCACCTTGATTCCCATCCGATTGGCTAGCTTGGCTGTTAACTCTGCTCGCACTTTTATGCTGACGGTCAGCAAACACTCGCTTCAACATAATTCATAATTAATAACTATCCTTTTCTTCACACCACACTTCAACACCCCATTTTACATTGAACATTGAACACTTTACATTTCAACGTCAACAAACTTGCAGCGCAACTATTCAAACCCTCTCAAAGTGTCAACTTTAAAATTATCCCTTACACCTTAGCACCCCAACTCTATAAAGGTCACTTATTTCGACACTAAATTTAACAAGCTGGTTAGCAATTAATTTGTGCAGTCTAACTTTTGAGCTTTTTGAGCAATTGTTTGTAATTAATTTGTAAACTTATTTCCCACCTAAGCTGTAGACCACACTTTTTTTTAATCACCTTTACAACTTAATTACTTTTCCATCCCAATCATTAAACTGGCAAAATATTTAAGCATGAAATACACTCTTTCTCTCTCAACTAATCATTTATTGTATCACAGCTGGGATGATGCTATTATTGATGCTACTAGTCAAATAAATTTCACCTTTAGCTGAGTAGCTGTTAGCACACAATTATAAACTATTAAAAGTGTAGTTTTTAATTTATTCCACGGCTCATTGCATCCCTCTCAACTCTCAACTCATCTCAGTTTTTCCTTTTCACTCCTCAAATACATTCTGCAACATTAAATGTTAAATGTTATCTTAGCTTATTAATTTGCAAATAGCCATTCTTTACTTTGCTGAATGCTCTTACTAGTCTCTGGTCTTATTGTTGTCGGGTTATCTTGTCTACGTTAAAAGAGAGCAGCTCTAGCTAGGTATGAATATGGTCAATGGTATATCATCATGATATCATGATTCATGATATGAAGTTATGGGAAAAATGACTGTGTTTGTTTACATTGATGTGCATGTGCATTGTGGATATTCTATATGCATGGGTATTTCATGCAGCAGACTAACAGTGCAGTGTAGAGGTAGAATGGTAGAGTAGAGAAGAGAGAAGAGTAGTAGAGAAAAGGGTTAAGTAATTAAGTGAACAGGTAAACAGGTAAGTCGTATATTATGCATTATGGTTTTATGGTGGTGTTAGTGGTGTATCGGTGTATGGTGCGGTAGATAGACAATACTGACAATAGAGACCGGACACAGAACAGAACACACACAGCCAACAGCTATTTAATCACATCATATCATAATCATAATCCATTCATCTCGTATTAGTCGTATTCTCGTACATCGTATTGCAAAATATTGAACAAGTTTGAACAATGGAAGCAATGCAGCGATAGCGATACAACTTTTACAACAATCAAATATTATGCGTAAACAGAAGACGCATCTATTTTTTGGAGTTAGTACGCATTGTATGTAAATTGAAATTGACTAGGATTGCTTTTCAGAGCATCCCATAAACCCATCCACCCATCCACCCACGCACACACACAAGATCCAACTTGCAAGTCGCATTGCTAAAATTATTCGAAAGAAAGGGTTATGCAGTCCATTTTTTTAAATCCCTATTTAGCACTTTTAGCACCTTTAGCAGTTTTAGCATTCAAATCATTTGTTGATCAATGCACAGTGTAGTTCTCAGACAACTCAGGCAAGGCAAGGTACAACTGGTACAAGAGTTGAGAGTGAGCTGAGTGGCTGAGTGGATTATTGTGTAAAAAAGTTGGGATTTTCTCAAATCCCAATATTCCCAATGTTGCAGATTAGTTTGTTAGGAGAGAAGGGGAAAAGAGAGAATTGAGATAGAAAGATGATTGAGATGATTGAGTGTGCGGTGTGCGTGCGTGGGTGGTGTAATTAAAATAGATCTTCGTGCGTATGTGAATTTGATCTCTAAATTCTAAATCTTGAATCTATTCAGAAATAAATCTATCCAAATTTCCTTCTCCTTTCTAAACACTACAAATTGAAAATGCACAATGGACGGATAATCATAATGCATAATAGCATAATGATATGCATGTCTAGCCAATATTTACATTTCACATCATCCCATCATCACATCTACCAATTTCTATGTAATTAATTCAATTAATTGTCTAACTGTTGCATTTCATTCAACTAGCCGGTGCGATGGCAATGGTGGCATCATCTGTCTTGTCCTTTCAAAATACATCCACTTGTACATACTTCCGGTTAAATACGGAGGTTGTGTGTTGTGTCTCAATTCGCCCCTTGTCCCAATTCCTCATTTCATAGTTGTCTCGGTTGACTCGGTTCACGGTTGACTGTCCACGTGACATTACAACTATATTTTCTCTATCTCTGGCCTGGCCTTCCTAGTATAATAATTACCTATATTGAATACTGACAAGATTGACATTGTCATCAATCCCTCTAATTTATCCGATCATTTGACAAGTCGTTTTTAACATCCCTCCCTTCACATTCCAGCCAAATGAATAAATGATTCCATTTCCAATTTGTCTTTTTGTTTTGAAAATGATGAGATGAGATGATGAGATGCTGCCGGATGCTGGGTTGCCTTCGACTTGGTTCGCAGTCTTTAGTTCGAGTCAGTTGTCAGTTGGTTTAGTGCGGATGCTAATGTTCGCTTTTATTTAGTTAGCTTATCCGCTTTAGTACGGATTACGGAGGCAAGTGTGTTGGCTTTCGGCTTGTCTTTACTAAGCTTACCTTTACCTTACATTACGCTCACTAAATTCCCACAAAATCCCCATTCAATTCGAGTAGCAAAAGTCTACGAAATACATGTCGACTAAATTGATTTTGTCATTTTTTGTGTCAAAAAAAAATCGAGTAAACCGATTTCGTAAATTTGGACAATAAATTTTGATGTCGACTTACAAAATTGGGCAAATTGTAATGATGACTTGTAATATTGCTATCAATTTAATTTCACTTGCGCTCCGCTCCAACCAATAATCCCAACAAAATTGACACAAATCTCCCAACATTTCCAACATCCAATCGACCTGTTCAAAATTCACTGTTCACAGGCAAACAAGCAGTTAAGCAGCTAAGCAGAGTGATTAAAGAGTCAAGTCAAGACTGAAGACTGAAGATAATCAAGTCGAGTGAAAAGAAAAGACTAATAAAGAGTGACCGGTCTGAAGAGACATAGCTACAGTGACAAGTTGACAAGTGACGAAGTCACAACACAAAACACAACAAAGTAAAGCTGAGAGTTGAGTTGAGTGAGTTGAGTGGTGAGTCATGAGTGGTGAGTGAGCGAGGAGGTAGAGGTAGGCAGTCTGTCCATCAACCAACCATATCCCATAATAAGCATAATGTTATCTATAGATAGATAGATAGTGGTACAGGTGCAATGTGCGTGTATTCAGTGTATTCCGTAATTTCTGTGTGGCAGTATGGCAAATGACACCAGTATGGCACTAGTATGGCAGCATTGGCAGCATGTTTATTTTTGTCAAGTGGAGACCTTGCGAAATTCGCAACAATGCAATACTGCTAGGCTCGCTGCTGTTCCAATTCCCCATATCTCACACAAGCACAAGCACAACACAGAAGCAGACAGAAGCAGACAGAAGCAGACACTCAATATCTTCTGTCTTAGCGACTTACTCAGAGTTGGAGAGATGCAGTTGGAGATGGAGAGTGAGAGTGGGGCTAAAATTATTACTCTAACAACCACTTGAGTTACTTGAGTACCTGAGTGGTGGTTTGTTGTTCTCTCGCATCTCTTCATTCTCTTGTCTCTTGTGTTGTTGTATGACTTGACCGACTGACTTGTGTGTGTACTGTGTACACTGTACAGCGTGTACACTGTGTCTGGTTGCTGCTGGTTGCTGCTGGTTGTTGTGCAACATTCCACTTTTCACACTTTTCTTCAACAACAGCACTTGTGGCACTTGTACAATCGACAACAATTAAATTCCCTCATTCACTCATTCACTCATTACTCACTCGCTCAACTCAACTAACTTGTCTTCTTTCTCCCACCACCCCACTAGCCGTTACCCCACTAGCCACTAGCCACTAGCCACAGTGGCCACTCTCGTTTTCGAAGAAAATCCCTCCAGTTTGAAAGTGAGAATTGAGAGCAGAGTTGTATTATTAGAGCAGAGTGAGTAGAGTGTTGCTACAAGAGTGAGTGCAGATTCAACTTGGACTGGAAACTAAAAACTAACCAAACCACCACTACAATTTTATTATGTGCTTTCTTAAAAGTGCTTATTCAGTTTAGCAGGTAATTGTGAGGAGCGGAAGCGTAGCTCTATAGTCACAAGTCACAATGCTCATAACAACCTAAATAACCACTATTCAGCTCTAGCTCAGCTCAGCTGACGAGCCACTAAACAAGCAGTGGTAGAGAATTGGTGGTCTAAGAATTTTGAAGGACAAGTTAAATGCTCATTAGTTAGTAATTCAATTCATTGTTAGGATAACTAGTTAGTGGACAAGTGATAAGTGGTGGTGGAGTAATCAGATTTAGGAATCAGCTGATGAGTGTACACTGTGTATGTGATCCTCAGCAGCAGCAGCCATGTCAGATTATCATCGGAGTTTCTTTGCCAAGACGGTGGAGCACTTGGCTCGGTGTCTGGCGGCCATGAAGCCGACGCCCTTTGAGAAGGTCCAGCGACTCCTTGACCTTTGTCCGACGCTGAGCCCGAACGGGATCTACAGGATTGATGAGAGGAGTCAAGATGCGGTCATGGCACTCGGCATCTACTTTATCCAGAGTGGACTCCAACACAAGCAGAGGATCCTGCCCTACCTCACTCAGATCTACAAGAGCCTCCCAAGATGTCAGTGGGCTTGCACCGTCGGACTCAACGAAAGTAAGTGTACGGCAGAGACTAGTCGCTCATTTTAATTGTGCTCTTTGCTATTTACTTGATTTTGCTTTGATTTTGTAGAGATCCCGTTGGCTGAGAAGGTGACATTTCTCCTCACCACGCTGCTGAGTGACGTGGCCATCTTGAGTAGCGAGTCGGAGAGGAAGGAGATAATCTGCATGCAGCTCGACCTGCTTCAGCGAGTTGGCGAGTCGATCAACGAGGCGATAAACTCGGAGGTGCAGGATCCTCACAAGAAGGAGCACGTGGTGGACGTGCTGGGTCCCATTCTGCTTGGCGTCGCCAGAGCGTTCGGCCGATACGGCGAAACGGAGGAGAAGACGATCCCACTCTTCACGCTCATCTATCCCAAGCCAAAGGCGCCCGTCATCCTCAAGCGGTACGAGAAGGGGACGGTCAAGTCGATCCCCAACTTCCGGAGCGTGATCCCCAGGTCGCTGTCCACCTCGTTTGGCGTGCCCATCTACAATGAGCCGCATCCGGAGCAAGTGAATTGGTGAGAATGCAATGTTCCTTGTCGTTATGCAAAATATTTTGAAAGGGTTTGTTGGGAAGACAGAGACAACCACTCTCAGAGGTCAAGTATCTTTCACTACTTTGATAGGTTCACCGTGACGGCCACGCCAAAGAGCGACGTCGACTATGCGACCGTCTTCTTCAGGAAGCAGGGCAGCAGCTATGCCAGCTACAAGAATAAGCCGCTGCTAGTCAAGTTCACGGTGCAGCAGTTACAGGCGGTTCTTCAGTGTGCCAAAAGTCTGCTGGATCAGAACACGCTCAGCAAGCTCGACACGTGGTTCGCTGAAGTCAGAAATTGTCAAAATGGAACGGAAAAGGTCTCCAATTACAAGTAAGCTCTAATCAGCTCTTTTACACTATTCTTTTTATACCAATTTGATGTTTTATTTTTTTGAACGAATAATTAATCATATTACTATTTATTTTAACAACTTTTAAAAACTTTTTTTCACTATTTATTTTAATGGAATAGTTTTTTTAAAACTGTGTTGACTATTTATTTTAAAGGTTCTAATTTTTTTTGACTGTGTTGACTATTTATTTTAGTGGAGTAGTTTTTTTTAACTGTCGTGAGTCGTGACTATTTATTTTAAAGGAATAGTTTTTTAAAAGTGTGTTGACTATTTATTTTAAAGGTTATAATTTTTTTA
>JAQFZG010002275.1:0-17222 GCA_034695465.1 Entomobrya nicoleti
AGGGAAATAATCGTGTCCTGCTTTTCATGTACATCCTTCTCCATCAACTTCATGGCCACCTCCATCTCCTCCTTTTGCCTTTTAACGCTCTCCAGCTCCCCTTCCAACTGTTCCCTTTGTGTTCTCTCGTCATGCAACTTTTTACTTAGGTCCTGAACCGATAACCCATTGCTACTACTAGTATTGTCAGATTCTACAGCTGCCTGTGCTGCATCCACCTCTGTATCAGAACTACAATAATGTCGCTGCGAGGATAACTCTTGTTCAAATCTCCCCGACGCTGCTAAACTCTCCAACTTTTGCTGCTCCATTCTATGCTTTAACTGCCTATTTTCTTCTTGCATGGCCAGTATAGTATTTTTTGATATGGCCAAGTCCTCCTTCATCAGTGCGTTTGTAGTGGTCAGGGTTTCCACTCGGGTCTGAAGATTTGCCACGGTGGAACTGTGGTGAATACAAGCAAAACTGTGTACTTACTTCTCTTTTTTTAAATATTTTTTCCCCATTTTTCTTAGAAATTCACATACTTTAGATGCCTATTCAGTTCCTCAATGTAGTTCTTCTGGTCCAGCACCGAGTCAAATTTGTTGGTATGCTCATGCACCTCATCATCCGGACTTTCACTCGACCGACTGGATCTCAGGTACAAGGAAAAGTCAATTACGCCTTGTTGGGTATCCAAATCCTCCTCCTTAAGACAAAAGTTACAGTCGATAACGTTCAGGCCTACCAAGAGACCACCCAAAACCGGAGCCTCGTCACTCATCATTAGCGCAAAAGGTTCGTAGAATTCATGCAGCATTTCATCTCTCCTGTCAATCAACGTTTTGAAGTAGTCTGCCAGTTTCTTTTGCATTAGAGCTAGTCTCAGCCATGCCCTTGCTCTACCTAGATGAGTGCTCACAGTAGGTAAGTCCCTTATTGATACAGTGATATCCTGTGCTTCCGCTGTACATCTCTCCACAAGTTGGAGTACATCCCATAACTCCTTTTTTGGGCCCAGTAGACCTTTCTTTGGCTTGAGACCATGACGCATGGCATGTTCCAAAACGATAAAGAAATGCTGCAAAGGAGGATGATCTGATTCGAGAGATCGGCCATGACGAATTGACCATTCAATGAGCTCTTTGATCACCAGCTTGGTGATATTAAGGAGATTGGACCTTTCAACGGATGATGGATCTCGATCTAAAAAATTAAAGGTTACATTATACCCATACATTACTTTCCATATGCCATAAAAAGATATAAAAAATACATGCGCCTATTTTGTTGTGTTAAATACAATGACATTTAAAATGCTTATTTATGAATATAAATGAATTATCTAAGTGTGCACCATAAAATGGGACGAACTCGGGTGAGGGTGGTAGCGTCTCGTAGTACGACGGTGGTCGTTGCATTGGCACCTCAACGTCATCCAATTGCCTCAAACACAACCAATCCCCATCCACACTGACCCTGAAGTTGCACAAATAAATTGTGTCTTGTGCGCTATTATAACTTTTGTGAGTGAACGGCCCTTCCTTCACATCCCCATCTCCAATAGTATCATCCACTCCTGCCGATGCGTCAAAATTTGGACACAAATCTCGCCTGTCAACAGATGGGAAACAGGATGTGGTATTGCCTGTGGTGCCACCGGTGCCATTGTTATTATTGCTACCACCGTTGGCAGCTGTGTTTGATGTTGTCGTTAATGTGCTCGTGGGGGTGTTATTCACTCCAGAATTATGATGGTGGTGGTGGTGCGAGTTGGCAGAATTAGTAGACCCACCCCCGCCCACACTCCCAATACTTTTGTTCTCTGTTTGCTTTGTCATTTCGAGAAATTATTAGTTCACACTAATTTTTACTCTCACATGGCACGCTGCTGCTGCCTTTCCAACCGAAAATTAGCTTAATTAACGTTGATAATGATGATTTTCTAGGTGTTGAGTCAGTAGGAAGAAAATCTGTGTTCCCGGAATATGTTTTTATACAGAGTATATAATGTACACAAATCTCACTTCTGCTGCTGCTGCTGGAGAAAGGGATCGATGAAAAATGTTGTGATTTTTATTATTACGTTGCTGGTCTTTTGCTTGCTAATGCTGCTTGGTTTGGTATTGAAGATGCTCTTCTGTTAGTGTTAATGGAGAAATTTTCCATTGAAAGTTTGGTGAAAAGCATGCAGAGAAAATGAAATGACTTTCTTTACTTCCAACAAGGATAATGTATGCCTTGCAGATTGGTATTCCTACATATATGCTGCCTGGAATCACATAGAGACTTCCAATTTCTCTGTACAGTCAAGACATGGTTGGATAAATGGACAGCATTAGATGTACACTTTTGGTTGGATAAATCGACACTTTCCGGAGCTACCACCCTCACATGCATGCAACCCTCTTAAAAGTTAAACGAAATCTATTCGTGAAAAGTATGCCAACAATGCCATGCCATGCCAAGTGTTCGTTAGCCGTGCTTCAATTCAACTAACATGTTTCATTAAAGTATTTCATCTGTGAAAATTTAATGTAAATGCCTTTTTACGGTTATCCTTATCCTGGATAGATCGATATTGTCGTGTACTGGCTGAACATGAGAATGTGGTTGGTAACAGAATGTACAAAATGTGTACTTTGGCAATAGGAAATACTAAGGAAAATATGTGATGTGAATATCATATCATACGATACCATGCACATGGAACCTCTTAAAGAGCTCTCATAAAACAATGCAACCATCTGATTACGCAAAATGTGTATGAAGAAATAATCATAAAAACTTTTGCTTTTTTACTTACAACATCTTCCATAACCGGACGTTGATTTGTCCATGGAGGAGTACGCAGACGAGGAGGATTGTGAATTATGATGATACGCAATGCGGGAGATAAGCCATGAGGATGACTCACTCCAAAAGCGTTTCCCTGATGAAGCGAGCACTGATGGGCTAAATGTAGAGTCAGAGGCCGATGATGAGAGCACTGGTGGTGGATCTGATTGTTCTGAGAATAGAGATGTTGGTGTGGCTGGCTCTGTGGTAGTTGTGGAATAGCTTCCACCTCCCCCACTACCTCCACCTTCCCCAAAAAAGGGGTAATGGCCGGTTCCTCCAGTGGTAAACTGAATTGGAGGAGGGCGTTCCAGATCTAAGCGAATTGGGCTTGTGCCCTGTAAGGGAGTGTGTCCCTGTTCAGTAAAATTATTAATAGGTTCAATAGCTGCCTCTGATGATGGAGGCTCATCATGAAGGTTCTGGTCGTTGTTCATATTAACTGACTGATCATGATCATCGTTTTGGACGGATGAGGAGTTTGACTGATTGTCAGAATGTCGTTGTTGTGAACTCATTTTGCTAGTTAAAATATTAAGTAGGTGCACTTAAAGGAGCTTTTTCTTTCTTTAATGTAAAATATATGTGTAAAGATTATAATTTTTTTCACTTAATGCACTTTGGTAATAGCATTGAAGCATAAAATAAAATATATCAAATATTTGTACTTTTCCCACAGACGATTATAAGTTATGTTTCTACTTAATCAATGTCACTCACGCACGCACAAATCATGCAGCACAACGATAAGTTATTATGTACAGATCAATGACTTTTTGTGTAAAATAAATAATACTGATATGTACCATGAACTTCAGATAAAAATTAACGTTATGCAATTAAAATTCACAGTTTCTACCTTGACTTTGGCATTATATTATAATTGGAAATTGAAAGTCACTTGTTTAGTTTTTAAAATTTAGCAGAACCATTGGAATGAACTTTAGCTTAGCCTTGCTAATAATTAATGAGTATCGTTTTCTCATAAATAGTAAAAAAAACACTGAACACTTAAAATTGTTCGTAAAATAGCACAATTAAATAAATAAAACTTTAACGATATAGTAAAAGACAGGAAGCGTTTGTAAATTGAGCAAAAAACAACTTTGGTCGAAATTTTTAAACTTTTTACAGCATTTCACACGTTCACTGTTACAACTTTAGCTAATCTTTTCATTATGTTCACACTCCTTGCAATCACAAACTAAAAGTGTTGTATGTACACAAGTGATAATCCTTTTAACATTAAAAAGTAAACAGCTAATTATCTGAGAGTATCATGCACATAATATTGTCTTATCATCATCACCAGCACACACCACACAGCTCGTGGAACTGGAACTGCTGTTGGAAAGCCCACCTCCTTGGGAGCAACAAATTATTGACACTATCATGAAAAGACGATGACATTGCCTTCGCAGAATTAATGAAAACATTGCTCTCTGCTTGCTCCCTGGAAAATTAGAGCAAAAACAGGAGAGGAGAGAGTTGTGTGCTTTAATGTTACGATATAGCCAATTTACTTACAGCAAATCCTTTTACAAGCTCACAGATGTGAGCAGAACATTTTCAACAATTACACTTGACTTGAGCCTGTGTCTCATGTAAAAATTAAATCTCTGCTTTGCACAGTCAACTAAAGCATTGCAATATGGATTTGATACCCTTTTAATTCTATCGTATCATCGAGCATGTAGAGGAATGTGTTGTGCTTATAAACCCAGTATCTGTGCAACACTTGTTCTATTGTCTCACGTTTCTCATAATATTATGTTGCATTGCAATAAATACGGTACTTTTTCATGTAGAAATATATATGTAGAGATATAGAACCCAGATGAAAGCAAAAGTAGAACATGAACTTATTTGAGAAATGACTATGACCATCATGTGGATTTTCATATTGCCGTCAAGTAAAAATTGAATTAGAATGACATGACGGATGGTTGAACGGTGTTGCGTGTTGGTTATGAAAATATTTATTTCATGAATGATTTTTCTTTCACATTCTGTTTTCTGTTTGCCAACCCTGATACTGCTTTCAGAATCTGAAAAGGTGTAAATTAATGCAAACATAATATGTCCACACATTTTAAAGGAACATTTATGGTGTATTGTGTACCATTGATGTTATCTGACTTGTGACAAGTCCATTGTTGAATTCATTATTATGATCAGTATCTAACTTTATAGTCATTCATTATCATGATGATGGCTTCTTTGTTTCATTAAATCTCACACCTACGCCATGCAGTTACTTAGGCAAGTTTATTTTTTAATTACATTTTTAAATGTTTTGTATGATGCATAAGTAAATTGAAGAGCTGAAAAATTACATGTATATACGTTAAAATATTTTCGGCTATAAAACTATTATGCTGGACATTTAAAGTGTGATGGGAATTATTTAATAAACAATAAACATGAGTACGTTTGAAGATATAACAGATACGTACCTTCGTGGCGCCACCACCATGTCAGCGGCGTCTATCTCTGAGGAGGACGAAGAAGAGACTGAAGAAACGTATGAGGACGAGGAAGAAGGGGAAGAAGAGACTGAAAGCTCAGGGCAACATGCACCACCCTTAACGAACTCCTCAGGATGGAACCTCATCTCCTCCGTAAAAATGAACGACACATATCCCGTGGCCAAATATCGAAGTGCCTCCACTGGAATGGAATTAATTCATGCGCATGTTCCAGGTCCACAAGTCCATTGCTACTGGATAGTTGCTCACAAGCTTGAAGACGACTATGGTCTACCACATATTCTTCAGCATATGATTTGGCAAGGAGGCAGCAAAAACTATTCTCATCCTGGCTTATTCCAACATATTGCTAATCAATGCTACGCCACTAATCCTAGATCTTGGGCGGAACGGGACCACTCCTGCTATCATCTCACAACAGCCGGGAACGAAGGAATTGCGAAGCTACTTCCAGTCGTTTTTGATCATTTATTCATGCCACAGCTCCAAGAACCTTCTTTCCTTCATGAAGTCTTTTATCTTGACGGCGATGGCAAAGAAAAGGGCCCATGTCTCAAGGACATAATTTACTTGGAAAGAGATCCTGTCGAAATTTCTGCACTGGAACTGATTCGCAAATCTTTTGGCGAGGACTCAAATTACAAGTACAGTATTTATGGAACATCCGAAAATCTTAGAACATTGGAAACTTCCATGTTGGACAAACTGGTAGACTTTCATGAGAAATATTATCATTTAACAAACACTTGCATGGTTGTGTGCGGAGATGTCGAAAAAGAGGAGTTGTTTAATATGCTCAGCCCAATAATGACTGGTGAGCTAGGAAAGAAGCGAGAAGGTTGGAAAAAGCCATGGGTAGATGTGCCCCTACACACAATCGATAATCCCTTAATGAGTCGCGTGGAATATCCGGCTACTCCTCAAATTGAAAATCGAAGACAAGCAGCAATAGTCAGGGTAGGTATTTTAGGACCCCCTTCCACTGAAAAATTAAATAGATGTGTGGCCATGAGGCTAGTTCTGGAATATTTGGTAACGGGACCTGTGGTCGAGTCATTTACCCGTCGGAAAACAAGGACATCGATGATAAACATCAATTCTCCTGATGGACTAACTACTTTGGCTACAACGCTTTCCATTACGGAATATGACCTAAAGCAAACGCTCTTTTCTGTTGACTGTCTAAATGTACCGCTTGATATGATATCATCCGTCCCCCATATTTTAAGAAGGACACTAGAAATGCAAATCCACGATGACCATGAATTTGACTATGAAAGAATGTGTAAAATTGTGGAACACGTTTATCAACAGGAAATGACTCATATAGAGACTCTCGTCCAGGAAAAAATCGCGCATGCCATTATCCCAGATTTCCTCTACCTAGAAAAGGATTCTGATTTGATGTTTGATAGAAGAGTGAATCATGCTTATACAATCCACCATTTCATGAAGCAGTCACCAGAATTCTGGAAACATGTTATTCAGGGAATACTAGACTTGGAGTGGTCAACTGTAGGTGTCGTGCCAAGTAGCAGTTATGAGGAAAGGTTAAAAGAAGAAGAAGCTGAAAGAATGGAACTAAGAATGGAAACGGAACACATTAAAAACACCAAAAAACTCGCACAAAGATACAAAGCGGCTCATAAGTTGTTTCAGAAGCCTCCGCCAATGGAGCTCCTAGAGTTTTATCCATTGCCTTCGGTGAACTCCATTGGATTTACGAAAATTAGTAGAAAGGATAACCCCAGGTGGGCACAGAGCACCTTATGCAATTTATACGTAGACGACATTGAGTCCAGTTACGTATTCCTAACAATATTGATGGACACCAGTGAGCTGACTCTGGAAGAGAAGAAATACTTGGTTTTGTTTGCCGATGGGATTTTGAACTCGCCATATTTAGACAACTCGGATCAGTTTCACACAGCAGAAGAAATGAAGTTGAGAATGCAAAATGATTGTATTCAATTTGAAACCTTTTTCGGATTGGAATGGCATGGGAAACTAGAGGACAGGACTAGATTCTCTTGTGGAACCTATCCTCATCTCTTCTGCTTGAGATTTCTTCTGGACGTAGCTAAAATAAGGGAGGGATTTTATTGGGCCCAAAGTCTACTATGGAATACTAAATGGCAAGCAGATAAACTGAGACAGACTTGTGTTAAACTAGTCAAAGAAATAGACAACGAATTAAAAAAGTTGGGACCCGTGATGACACGTAGCATGCTAGTTGACTCGCTTTATTTGATGAATAGTGTGCCAAAGTGTATCAGTTTGGTAAGACAAGCAACCTTTCTCCGGCGAATCGCCGAGAGTTTGCCCAAAAGTACTCGAAAGATTTCCAAAATGTTGGAGGGGATTAGAATGACAATTTTACGACCGGAGAATATGACTGTACATGTTGCAGGGAGTATGAAGAAAATGGAGTTTAATTTGGCGACCGATCCCAATGAAACAAATACAACTGAAGGGATATCCCAACTTTTTAAGAAAACTTTTGACTATACAGGCTGGCACTGGGGATATGACACGAGGAGACTTTCCAATGGTCCAGATACAAATTGGATGAGAAGCTCGGAATGTATTGCAAAGTGTTCCAGAGAACAAATCCTTCGAATGGCACTACCTGAAGAACAAAAGGATGCTGAAGTGGCGGAGGCACAAATTGGATGTTTGATTCAGGCGGCTCCTGGGATACGTTCTTATCAGGATCCCGATTATCCTTATTTACTGGTAGCCCTTCAGTATTTTATTCAGCGGGATTATGGCCCGTTTCAAAAGGAAATTGTGGATGCAAAGTTAGCTGAAGAGGTGGACATTCGAGTGAGTCCTTCAGAAGGTCTCCTCTACTTTGAGATGAGAAACAGTCCAAATTTAGCGTTGGCTTATAGCAAGGCTTACGATATTATAGCGAAGCACTGTAAAGTGGGGGAAGGTGGTGGGACTAAAGTCTCTTTACAACCTGAAGGATCTGGGATTCAAGTGATCACTTGGGACGAGAGGCTTTTGAGCTCGGCCAAAAGTTCCATGATTTTTGGGTTAACGATGGAAGAAAATACGCCTAAATATGTGGCTATGCTGAGTTTGTTGTCGCATTATAAAGGATCATCGCAACTTGGATCTGCGAGGAGGAGGTTAATGAGTAAAATTTCAGAAGCTACTATGTCGCAAGTACAACAAGTCACTGGGAAGTATTTGAGACCGTTGTTTTTGGAGCCTTGCACATGCGCAGCTAGTGCTCCGAAGGAGAAAGCGATTCCAGTCATCAAAGAACTCATGGAGTACATGCAAAATGCATTAATTACTACTCTACTGTTAGACACATTTGATCAATTATTGAACAAAATTATTTATATTTTTGCAGACGTTGTGGAAAACGACTGACCTTGATTCCTCCTGTGGAACAATCTGCTATGGCCAGTTATAACCAGTAACAGTACCGCCCAAAGACCAACAAAAATAATTCAACGAGAGAAAATAAATACTGACAATTACTTCTTAAAAATCATATGCCATCGTTTTTATTGAATTGTATTTTTTCTGTACATATCACCATTCTTAGACCTTTTTTTATTCTGAAAATGAACATTTTGGTTGGTTCTCAAAAAATTTGCACACACCCGACATCACCATTGCACAAAAGTCTTCCATATCCACATTTACGCACACGTTAATTCTCTAACTCCCTAATATACACCTGTAGCTTTCCCTAACAATTAATTATAACAACATCGTTATTATATAGATTTAATGACATTTGCGCATATTATCATTACAAAAACAAGGAACAAAGTCACGCTGTAACTTTATAAATAAAGTTTTTCTACTTTATCTTTGCTTAATTGTCTAATCTTTTAAGCCGCATTTTTATTTAGAATAATACCCATACCCATACACTTAATCAACTTATATATTAAGTTCTCGCAATACCTTCCTTCTTTTAATTAGTACTTCTCTCGCAATTTAATTTAATTTAAACATGTATTTTACCTCCGATTATATTTAAAGAATCTAGTACATTTTATTTTATCTGTAATTACACCCGGGTAATTTTATGTGTAAAGTATACCTATTTATATTTCAGTAACAATTATAGCTTCTCTTGATTTGATATAACATACAACATAGGTATTACATTACATTGAAAGCCTAACTATTAATTTGAATGGCTGACATGTACGCAACAATTTGTTTTCGAAACATGGATTGTTACAATTACAATTTGTTATAAGTTCAACAATAACAGTAAACGTCGTCTCGTCCTCGTCTCATAAAAGGTTTATTTTAAGCCGCTATGTTTTTGTATACAATTATAAATTCCTTCAAGTTTTCCTGCTTTCATTTTTGAACCTGTAAATTGCATTAGTTTTTACAAAATGTCATAAGTATGCCGATGTCAATTTATGTACTGATTTATATTTCCAATCAACTGATCTGTTCAAATTGCATTTACAAATGACCCTTTCAATTCATTTTCACTGTTTCTTTTGTAAATGCTTTTCTGCATGAAATTATCAAATCAATTGATTAAAAATTCTAATTTGCGCGAACAAATTATACACCTTGCTTATCACAATATAAGGCATATTACAAGTATATTTCGACATCAAAACCAACAATAAAATGTTTAAATGTTAAATATAATCCATTACAAAATTCCTGATAGTCCAACTTTTCTTCCCTGATGATGATAAGGAGGATAGCGTTGAAAGGGGAAGATCTTGAATATAGTTTTGTGACGCGATGACGTAGGGACATTTTTAAGTACATAGATGAACTGTCAATAGCTCTGACAAACTATTCATATTGATCGTATCATACTGGGCATAATATAATGTGTGAGAATAAGCAAAAATAAAATTCTTTTGACGGTGTGTCGTACTCATTGATTAGTTTCACAATAATACAATTTATATTATTAATTAGTTTGTTGATACAAGTAATGAAGCGTTGTTGTTGCCGTTGATTGATTGAGTTATTCTCTTAGTTAGTATACCTTTTACATAAGCTTATGTAGGATTAGTTTGTCAACTGATCGGAAATTAATAAAATCGTTTTTTTAGAGGTAACCAAGCGTGGAGTAGGTTTTAACAAACGTGATACTTTCTGGTCTTGTGCCATTTCTGAAATCAACAAAAGCAATGCCCAATGACTTATATGAGCCTTCAAAAGTATTTCAATTCATGGATTCTTAGTAAAATTATTATTCAATTTAAATTTAACTTACTCATGATCCCAAGGACAAACTTCTTTAGTATTTTCGTTCGAACCATTTTGGCCTGGCTGTTGGTTATTTTTATTGTCCGCATCTCCAGCAGTTGTACTAGACGAGTTACCTGTACCTGGCCTATAGTTACCCGACGTTGACGAGGAAGAAGCTGATGTCGACGGATTCGTAGGGGAAACTAGTTTCCGATTACTGGGTGGCGATGAGCCTACTGATATAGGGACATGGACAACATTACGAGCTTCCAGTGATCCAGATGATGATACACCTCCACCAATTTCATTTGGAATGCTGACTTTTCGCGATGATGTTGACGTTGATGCTAATGCACCATCAGTCATTGTACAGTTTCCAGTTCCTCCTCCGCTTTCCCCTGCTTTACTTGCTGTTGACTGAATTGAAATGGAAGGGGAAGCATGGATAACACTGTCCTTACTGAGGGAAGTGGTTGATGAACTCACATCACCTCCTGTCCCACCCGCCCCACTTTCACTACTCACCGATGGCTGCTGTTGGGGTGGAACGGCTTTGTTATGTTGATTGTCTAAAAGAGCAGCGCTAGATGAACTTGATGGTGATGGACTGATATTCCGCTGTATGGTAGCTGGAGAAGCGGTGGAGGACATGGACCCTTGCTTTGAAAGCACACTTTCCTGACGCACTATCATTGACGATGCTGACGTTGTGGCGGCGCCAGCAAAAACAGTATCTGTGGATGGTATCACCTTCGAAGTTTCAGTTACTACTGCTGTCATAAGACTGGAAGATAAAGTTTGTTTCAGCGAATTCGCCACCAGAGCGGCTGCAGATGTGGATGGTTTATTGGCTGTTGCTGCTGCCACGGCGGCACCCACAGAAGTCGTCGGAGCGGCGTGGGAGGTGGATGTCACGGATTGCGACAAGGAAGCGGATCCACCCTTATCCTTTTCTGGAAGCTTTTCCATACTTTCCCAGGGACAAACGTCGTCAAAACTCCCTTGAGACCTAGAAATTCCAAATTATCTCAAAATTAAAAAGTCTCAAAATACCCCCAAACCCAAAATTCCAATGAAACCCCAAATATTGAATATTGCAAATTGCAATAACAGTTTGATTTGATAAAAGCAAAAGAGCAACAACGAGCAACGTTACGAATATATTGATGAAATATATCCAAATAAAAGGACACATAAATTCGATCTAAAATTACCACAAACCAACAACTCACAAAAATTAATCCACACAATATACAACGTCACACACGGAAGTTATAAAAAAAGGATCAAGGTTTATACAACTATCTTTGACTTGGAATAAAAAACACAAAAAACAGCAACATTATTATATCATTATATGTCATCATCATTATCCTTGTAAAATATCCGCTGTGCTGCTGCTAATGTGAAAGACTAGTTAAAGCTACCTACTATCTACCAATTTTATCATAATAATTTACCAAGTACACCTACTAACGACGAGGTCGGAAAATTTCATGTAATCAAAAATGTATCTTCAATTTTTATTTTTAAAAAACCTCGTTTCATATGCAATTATCAATTGTAGTAATTTAGTCTCTTTAAAAGGCAAATACATTACGGAAGCCTATTTTTCAACGACAACATACTAAACGTCAAAAATGTCGAATGAAACGCTTCAAAATTAATACAGACATATAATTAACAACATCAATCAACTCACGACACGAACATTTAGTGTTTGAACAACAAACGGAAAGAATGCAGTGCAGTTCAACAACAATTAAAACAACGATCAATTATCACTTTTAAATGAATTTCAGTCAGAATGTGAGAGTGTAAGAAAAAACTGTAATGAACATATAAACAACTAATTTACAAGTTTACTTTCAAAGTATATTTTTTTTGTAAAGAAAAAATGTCATGTTCTGTTAATGACCAGAATGGAAACGAGATTGAAAATTAGAAAAGAAAAGATTTAAATTATATATTTTTATGTATTTTTTGGAATACATGAGAGATAATTTATACAGAAAGATAGAGAGATAGAGAAAGAGTGAAAGTAGTTTAGTTTTTTTTGTAATATAAGTAGTAGTAGATATTTTTCTTACAGCGTATTTAATGCAGAGTCAATATCTCTCCTGTCATCCGGAGCTAAATCTCCCCTATACACGAACACGAAGAAGTTGCAATAATAATCAAGAAGACATCCGTTAAAAAGTCAGTGATGATGATGTGGCCCGTTTAAAATTCAGAGAGAGGAAGATTATGCCTCCTGAAGGCTTATCTCTTATCTTTTTTGGAAATATATTCGCATGCATATGAGTACACAAAGATTGCGTACATGCAAGGTATATTTACAAAAATAAGAAAGTGTTGAAAATGGGAAAAAATAAAATAAAACATTGATTGATTGATTGACGTTGTTGGTTTTTGGCTGGCCAGATATGACTTTAATTGTTTTAAAATAGATATTTTTTAAAAGTACGTTATTTTTTGTATAAGTATACAAACTAAGAACGAAAATCGTATGTATTTGGTGAAAAAATAAATGAAAAAAAAACCAGTTTGATAAATATTTGAGTTGACAAGCAAACCTGTACGGACAGTCGGCCATGACGGATAACTTATCGGTATCAAGACTGGAAGCGGAGAGAAGGTCACCCTTATTCCCGGCGCCAATCAGGATCGCCTCATCGGCAGCTTTGAACATTTCTCCAAGACCCATGTTTGCTGGGGGTAGAGTGAGCACCCCGCCCACTGGATAAATTGGGGGCGTGGCTGTGGAAGACTTTTTCTTCCCCAGAGCAAGATAACTGAGGAACTTGTCCAGCCTCTTTTTCTGATTGATTGGTTGAAGGGCATTGGCTAGCAGGGTTTTGTACTGCTCTGAGCGGATAAAGCGAGGGTAACAGTCTTTCTTGAGCAACATGGTATACACGTGCTCGGCCGCCGGGTCAAAGGTGAACCGGGATGGGGTCAGGTAGTTGAGCTCTTTTTGAACAGCTTCCATAGTCCTCATGTCAATATTAATTTCACAGGGGGCGCCGGGTGAAAGGAACTCGCTGCTCAAGAGAAAATCAAACATTACCCAACTGACAGTACCATTTCGTAAACTATAAATTGATTAGAAAACCATTTAATTTGAAATACTCACTTGTAAATTTGTTGTGCTTTACCACGAAGCTGGGACGCAGGACCATACCTCAAATCTCTAACAGCTAGCCAAAAGCGGATGTTTTCGTGACAATACTCTTTTTTCAGGTACGCAGTGATTTCTCTTAAACCTGGAAATTTTGCATTATCCCTGCATTAGCTAACAATTTGTACATAAATAAATTAATCTACAAAGAAATTGTACTATAAGGTGCAAACCAGTAGGATCCAGCACAAGATCCTCCATAGAAATGGCCCATTTCTTCACACGCCTCTCCGTAGGAATTTCGATTCTACAAAGTATCCGACTTTAATTTTAAATTTTTCAACTCAATCCCCCAACAAAATGGAATATATCATTAAGTATATCTTCTTACAGCGGAGCATTTATGATCCAGTAACAAGGGTCATCGGAAATCCAAGGGTTGGACGGCTGCCTCGCTACCAAGAAGGGATCATGCTCATAGTACGCCTCACAATGTGAAGCCAAACTTTCCAGCGCCTGGCTCACTTTAATTCTCGTTCTAATACATGACGTTCTAAGCAGATCCACTTCCGCTCTCAAATCCTCAATCAAATTCGTTCTTCTAATTTGCTTCAACCCTTCTTTGGCATGGAAGTCATGATTGTACATAGGTGGTGTCTCCACACAACAGCTGCTTCCAGGAGGAGGCCTTAGCACACGCCAGAAAGCCCTTTCTTGCTGATCCGTCACCAGCTTGTCTACCTTTTTCCTCTCCTTACTTATTCTCACCTGCTCATCTGCCTGCATCGAAATAAAGTCCCATTTCTGATTCAAATTCTTTTTCAACTGATTCAGCGCCTCCAGCTCATAGTCATCCAGTCCATGTTTCTGCTTATTTCGCAGGCTGCGTTTAGCCAGAAAAATGGCGTAGTCTACGCTGTCCATCAGCGGATACTGAGATGGCCAGTAATAGGGGGTTTGAAAGCGATACAGTGACGAGTCATCCTTCACGGAAAACGCACGATTATCACCAACAGGGAAAAAGTAACCGTGTTGACATAACAGATTTGCTAGGTGAATAGCCTCAGTAGAGTCTTCAATCGAGAGGCGTTCCATAAGCCATTCTATTATGTCGTATCCTGCAAACGCTGCAGGAATCGAGGTCAGGAATAGCTTTTGACTACGGACTGGAACGCCATGCTCGGGATCCTGCATTTCCTTAATCAAATTCTCCATCTATAAATACAACCAACAAAATCTTTTAAATATTATCTTCATTCACACTAAATGATCATTGTTTTCACTTGTTCTCTACTTTACCTTTGTATACGATAAAGGCCGTTTCAAAGTGACCTCCTGATGCAGAGGATCAGGAGAACTAGGTTTGTTATGTGTAAGCAGCTCCATTCTCATTTGGGAAAAAATACTTTTTAGTATTCAACAATTAAACCCTTTTTTTACTAATACAAAAAACACGAAACGAAAGCACTTTAGAACCACTTTTTAACCACTTCAAAGGCTTTCTTCCGAATGTAACAAAATTTTCCTGTCCGCCACTTTCTCTTCCTCTTGCTGATGATCAGGATGAAAATAACAAAAACATCTATTCTTCTTAAAATTATTTAAACTCAGCATATTTATTTTTTTGTCTTCTATTCAAACTTTTCTTCTTCTTTGTTTTTTTTAATCTTTTGAATTATTAAAAGGGAAAGACTTTTGTTAAAACTTCTTTTTTTCTTTGTTATTTTCTCCTCTTTCTTTGGTGTGTAATTTAGCTTTTCTGTCTTGTCTATTATGTAACCCTTTCTTATTTCTCCCCGTTTACTCTTACTCCTTCTTGACTAAACATTATTATTATTGTATCATAAAAGCAGTGGAAAGAAGAGTAGCGTATTAATTTCTTGTAGTTTTTCTTAGTATGGTGTTTGTTCTGTCTATTTTTGTTTTCTTTTTTTCGTCTATATTGCAGTAGTAGGAGTACCCGTTGTCGTTGTGTTTTTGTTGTGTGCAGTAAAAAGCTGTGAAGGTGGTGTGGTGAAAGAATGCGTTTTATTTTATTTTCCTCTGGTTCTTCAAGAGACAATTGAAATTCATTACACTCTGGGGCATTTCTTTCTTTCTTTCTCTCCCTTTTTCTCTGTTTGTATTCCTTGTGGTTGTTTTTGGTAGACTGACTAGTAGCAAGAAAAGTAGCAGCAGCTAAAGTCACTATTTTAGTTGTTATATATCTCCTATTTTCTTTGGTGGTCGGTCGGTGTTGGACAACTAAAAGTAAAAGGTAACGATGTGACTATGGGCAATAGAGAAACACTAAATGGGCACCTCACTCGCTTTTTTTTGTGTGTTGGCTGGTGATAGTATGGCAGTAATACTAACATCAGCAGTAGTAGTGCAGAGAGAGAAAATAAATAAGAGAGGAATAAGGAAGAATAGAAAGAGAGTGAGTAAAAAAGTGAACAACAAATACTAAAAAGGTGACAATAATACCCTGTGCTTCGGCTGCTCCTGTATTGCTTTTTCCTGCTGAGTATGTATGCACTTTTCTTTCTTTTTTTTGGGGGTACTCACTCTTGCAGTTCCACAGAGAGTTCATATGGTGAAGAGAGAGCTTTGCTGTTCCTACTTGTGTGATGGGTTGTGTTGTAATAGTTGTGTGTATGGAGAAAACTGGTATGAACTAAAATATGAAAACAGTTTTTTTTTCGTTTTTTTGGAGCTGTGAAGGTAGCAGTTGTTTATGTGTGTGGAAATGAACGCAGAGAAGAGATGTTTAATGTATGGATAAGGTAGGTACTAAGTTGGGTTAGCTTTAAGTAACTTTTCTGGAGATAGGTATTCCCTTCGTATTACCACATAAGTAGGGAAAGAACATGGAGAGAAGTAAGTATGTATGTATTTTTCATGTTCTCTTCTCTTCTCAGCTTTCACCGCGGTTGCTACTATGATCTGGTGAGTGCGCTTGTTATGTGTAGACTGTGCGTGCCTGTTACTTGCTTCTCTTTTTTACTGCTGTTCTCTGCGTTTGCGTTTTTTACTGGAGAGCTTTGATATGATGATGTTGTGAAATGGAAATAGGGGCACTGGAACCTCTGGATGGAACATTAGTATAAAAAGCTATGGTATTGATATGATGATGATGTGCAAAAAAATATAGAGGAGGACGAAAGATGCCTTGCCATTTTTTTTTTCTTGCTGATATACATAGCTTTCGTGGTACTACTGCAGTTTCTTTCTTGCGGAATTAATGTACGTATGGTAGCGAGTGTTGTTAGTGGTGGAGGAGGTGGTAGTAATGCCTTGAGGAAATCAGAAAGGGAATGAGAATGCAGTAGTGAGCTGTGAGCTGAGCACACATTAAAAAGTAGAAAGAGGAAGCAACAAAAAAAGGTCCATATTACGCAAAGTAAAAGTATTATTATTGTTGTCTGCTGGAGCAGAGAAAAAGTAGTGTTTTTGGTTGAAAGAGCAGTGACAGTAGTGGTGGTAGGTGGTGGTGGTGGCTGTAGAGAGGAGAGGATGATCTGGATTGGATGCAGAGAAAGAGAAGTGGAGAAGAAAAGATGTTGATGCTGTTTTGTTGTTGTGTAACCTAAAGCTAAAGCTCTCAG
>JAQFZG010002276.1:0-17222 GCA_034695465.1 Entomobrya nicoleti
CTTATTTCTTTATTCTATGCATACATACTTATACATTATGTCATTTGTACATATAGCGTAATCAGCACAAAGTTCCCTTTTCCCTTGATCTTCATCTTGTTGCACAAGGAGTATTAATTCCTTTTCTAAAAAAAAGTAATTGGATAGCTTTTGTATAAAAAAAAGCTCTGTGAGCAAAAAAGTTTTTCGCAGCTGAACATTTTTATGATTTTTGTTATCATTCTTATCTAACACTTAACATTACCCATTTTTTTAATATAAAAAATAAATTCGTTAAAAATATTTGAACAAATGATAAAGTATATATATATTCTATTTAAGCATATAGATAATTGAACTAGACAATATAAATGTGACTATTTTAAAAAATGACATGATTTACAACGGAAAAAACTATGCCCATTCAATCATGTAAGGATAATAAGAATTCCGAAATATTCCAAAACTGTGTATACATACAATACATATAAGCATGTATGTACATACTAGAAGTGCCAATTTATAGATGTAGAAGTTCTGGTCCTTTAAAGGCAACTACATATATTCCAAATTTTGATTTTATCTTAAATGCTGGAAATTTAAGATGGAGGAAAAATCGTTGATCTATTTTACTCTAATCTGTATGGAAAACAGTGTAAAATTCATGCTTGGCTTCTTGAAATAACAATGTCTCGATGAGATATGTATTCCAAAGATCCCTCACAAAATTTGACTGGTCATCCTCTGTTCTTTAGTATGTTTAAGAATATTTCGAAATAGTTACAGTCCTTCCATAAATGAAAGGGCATGGTTATACCCAGTTGTCCCATTTAAAGCTAGTTTAACACAGTACCCCAGTAATACTTGCGTTACATACTGTTAATTATATATTTTGTTGCAGCCCATATCTCTTAAAAATATTTGTATCATTAGCAAATTGCATATCCCGTCTTAGTATATCCATGGGTTGTTCTGTGTCTTCATAATTCTTTAGATGAACCTTCAACTTTTCACTATAAAAGAAGCGTTCTGGGTTATTAATCCAGGATTGGAGTACAACCGTTGAGGTAGTGAATTCCACAAATTTTCCACCATCAATGTCTCTTTTACGGTAAGGGAATAGGGAGGCATATTCATCATTCTTTTGTAATTTGTCAAAGAACTCTTCGTACTCCACGACATCAATTTGGAAGCCAAAATCACGGGCAAGTTCTGGGAAGGATTGAAGGACACAGGTGTGAGGATTGGTCACATTGTAGACATCAGGTTGGGCGGTATCATTAAAAAATAACTGGGCAGATAGTTCGGCAGCGTTGTCCACAGCTAGAAGCTGGAGTGGCACTGGATTTGCGGGCATTACCCCTAATTTACAGAATCCTAAAAGTCTTAACATGGCATGATTATTTGGAAAAGTGAAGCAGCCGTTTTTGTCACCACTAAGGCCAGGGAAGCGATGGACATGAACGGGAATGCCTCTCTCAATGGCTTGTGCTGCAAGTCTTTCGCAAACAAACTTTGAGATAGGATACCCAATATTTGGTGTATCGTAAATATCTTCTGGTTGACAAAAATCTTCAAGGAGAAGCCCATTTGAACCAACTTTGTGACATGTGAGAAGTGTGGATGTGTGGAGAACGTGCTTCGTTTTTCCGGCAGCTGAAAATTCCAGGACGTTTATCGTTCCAATTACGTTCACACTTCGCAGATCAGAGCGGATACTCTCTTCGTTCTTCTTGTACGGCTCCGTTAGATTTCCTTTCACGGCTACATGAACAACAGCATCCACAAGATTGGCCAGTTCATTGTACCTCTCTTGGGGGAGGCTCAAATACGCGGCCGTGATATCCCCTGCGACGCACTCTATTTTGGACATGTCTACAGATGCCGCCAGATTTTTGTCTTGGAGAACTCTAATTAGTCTAGCATGTGCTGCGGAATCGTCTTTAGCGCGTATCAAACAAAAGATCTTTTCCAAGGGACGGCTTGCCAAAGCTTCCAACATATAAGGTCCCAACTTACCAGTACAACCTATTCGCATTAGACAAACAAAACAAATTTACAAGCAGAAAAACATGTATGCATGCATATTATATAACATGTTTTTTGTTAATACTTTTATATTTTTATTTGTTAATACTTGTAAAAATATTTTAACTTTTGTGTTGAAATTTTTACCTGTTAAAAGTACGGTTTTGATGTCAGATCGTTTGCACAATTTCCCCACATCACCCTTAGCCGTGACACGGTCAGGCAGAACCATGTCTTGATCGATCAACTCTTTCTGCGAGGGCGTAAATGAGTAGCCGTCATCTTCCTCTTCTATATCCTTTCCTTCAATTTCTCCTTCGCCCTTTGCCGTTCTTATTAAGCCCATCAAATGAGACGACAACTTGTTTACGGACGTGAGTTCCGCGAGCTCAGACACATTCATGGTTATATTCTTTCCTAACATGGTTTGGATGAAATTTTTCATCTCAAGCATCATTAGCGAGTCCATACCCATTTCCGAAAACTTTTGGTTCTCATCAATGATCTCATCCTCGTCCAGCTTCAGGATTTGTCTGAGTATTTGGCAGACATACGATTTGATAACATCTTCTTTCCGCTTAGCGTCCTCCGCACCGTTAAAATCTTCCCAGAAGTTGTTTATTTTCACGTCGAAAGCAACAGATTGTGTCTCTTTCGCAATTTTTAACTCTTCCAGATAAGAGCCGATGTTGGCAGTAAGCTTTCTCACTACAGTAAAATCCACATCAAAGACACATACTTGTCCCTTTTGCGACCTCATTATAATTTCCAGTGCGGACAGACCTTGAGATGGAGAAAAGGGACGCATTGCTGGTACCTTAATATCCTTTGACAAACCAACCTGTTCCCGAAAAAGAAAAGTTTTTGGTTTTCATTTTTATCTTATTTTGGCATTGCTATTTAAGAAATAAGAGCATTAAATTTCCTTGCAAACGATAAATACATACCTCTCCCCATTGCCCCCAGTTTACAGACTGTCCACAAAGACCAATTGAGTGACGGTGGTGGGCTAATGCATCCAAATAGTTATTTGCTGCGGCATAGTTGGATTGTCCAATGGGTCCGAATACGGAGACCATGGAGGAAAACATATTGAAAAATTCCAACGGGGAATCCTTTGTCAACTCGTGTAAATTCATGATTCCACGAACTTTTCCCTGAAACGAGGCCTTGTACATTTCTATGGTTTGGTTTGTGAGTGTGGCATCCCTGAGCAAACCAGCGAGATGGAATATTCCACGAAGTCTGGGGAGCCCCAGTGTGGGAATGTCGTCATTCAACAACTTTTTGCATTGTTCGTAATCACCAATATCCAAGCAAAGAGGGACAAGATTATATCCCTTGCTATTAAAGTCATCAATGATTTTCACGGCTCTTTCATCAGGCTTGCTACGACTGGTGAGCACCAGGTGTTTTGCACCAAGCTGGCACATCCATTTTGCCAATTCCATTCCAATGCCACCTAATCCTCCAGTGACCAAATAAGTGGCCCTGTCGCTAAAAAGGTAATTCCTTGGAATGAGATCATTTTCTTTTTGAATCATGTCAGGCATTGTTACAATGATCTTTCCGATATGTTTTGCTTTTTGCATGTAAGTCAATGCTTCCCTGATACATGTCGCATCATATTGTATGAAAGGTATGGCTTTAATATGACCATTGTCCATGTACTCATCCACAGCGACCCAGATCGTTTGCCATATATTTCTGTCAACTTTCGTTAAGTCTACAGCTGAGTACTGCACATCTGGCCGAAGTGCCTTAACTTCTTCTTCACTCCAAATGTGAAGTCTACTCATTTCCACAAATCTTGCACCCTTTGTACTGCAACCAAGTGAAGCCTCCTTGAATCCAGGACTTGTCAGAGAATTCAAAACAACGTGAACTCCTTGCCCGTTGGTTACTTCCATAATTTGTTTACCGAAATCCGTATTTCTCGAGTGAAAAACATGGGAAACTCCCAAATTTCTCAAAAATGCACGCTTTCTCCGGCTTCCTGCAGTGCAGATTATATTTGCACCCAAGGCTTTGGCAACTTGTATGGCAAATAAACCCACTCCTCCACTACCCGCATGGATGAGAACGGTCTCCCCCCTTTTCAGATCCGCTATCATAACCAGACAATAGTACACGGTTGCAAAGGCAGCAGGAATAGTGGCAGCTTCACAGAATGTAACTTGATCCGGCATTCCAAAAACCATATCCTCCTCCATGCACAGATGACTTGGAAGGGCACCTCCAGCAAAGTTGCATCCAATAACATAATCTCCAGTTTTCCACTTTTGTACTTTCTCTCCAACCGAGACCACCGTTCCAGAAAACTCCAGACCCATCGTGTTCCACTTTTCAAATTCCTCATTTGGTTTTAAAACCGTGAATATGTCTCGGAAATTAAGTCCGTAGGCGCGTATTTTAACTTCAATCTCATTCTCCTTCAAAGGAGATTTTCCATTTGGACAGAATTTCAAGTCAGCAATGTTCTTCGTTACCTTTGGCAAAAGGATTGAGAAACGGTCACATTTTGGAAGAGGAAGTGGGCTGGCAAAATCCTTGCATGCTATAAGCCTCGCCACGAGCCTATTCCTCTGACGATAGGCAATTTGGAACTCATGGTCGTCATTCCAAAGTTCAGTGAGCAGCTCGTCATATTTGACATTCTCATCTATTTCGTCAGGATCAAGATCGATGCATTTGACATGTAGGTTGAAATGCTCTGTTCTCAAGGTTTTCGCCATGCCACACAGAGTAGCAGGACTGCTGTCAGTTGCACTCTCATCATCGATTCGCATAATACCTTCAGTAGGCACAATGAGCCTGGGCAAACCTTTGAAGTCTGAAAGGAGAATTTGGGACAGAAAGAGGAATCCGTGCGTCCTCCTCAAAATATCCTTTTCTGGATCAAAACCCCACAGGTAGAGAATACCTTCTATGTTCAGGTCTCTTTCTTTTATGTTTCTGAATACTTTCATCAAATCTTCTTTCTCCTCTGGTCTCACCTCAAAATGATCTCTGCTGAGTTCGAAGAAATTACCCTTCGAGTTTTCAGCTGGCATTGAAACTAAAAGTATTTTACGACCAAACCTTTCCATCCTCTGCTTATAATACTTGCGATACCGTTCCTCTGATGAAAATACCAACCACCATTTCGACTTGTCCGGTTTACTGTTTGCTGCAGCAACAACCTTATTAAAATCATAGCCATTCGCTGCTTTTCCAACAATTAAGCCAAGTCTTCCATCATAACAAAGATGCTCTTTGACCGGCTCAAATCCCTCTTCGTTGTAAACCCTCATCCAAGTCGATGCACTCACATTGGGGTACCATTTACGGTTTTCAAAGTCAGTAAATCTCCAGAAAGACTCTAATAGCCCAAAGACGACATCAAAGTCTCTAATTTCTTTCATTGTTTCTGCAAGGACCATGTAGCCATCATCTCTTAATAACATTCGTGCATGTCGAACGGACTCGGATAGACTTTTAGTGGCATGCAAAACGTTGCTTGCGAAAACAATGTCATATTGTTGTGGCATAAAGCCTTGAACCAAGGGATCGTCTTCAATATTGAGAACCTTGTATTTCATCTTCTTCCCATATCCTTGGAACATTTCTCCAGCCTTTGAAAAGAACACAGGTGAGATATCTGTGTAGGTGTACTGAAATCTTGTACCAAATTTTTCAAAAATTGGCAACACCACTTTCGTACTAGATCCCGTTCCAGCTCCCACCTCAAGTATGCGAAGGATTCCTCTCTCGTCTTCAGGTAGGGACGCATGTCGTTGAATGAGTTGATGGAAAACGTGGTGAATTGTCGAATTGAATTTAGGTACCATACACGAGTTGTTATAAAAGGTCTCAGCAGAAACCGATGAGCCTTTCTCCTCAGGAAACAAAACACTCAGGGCAGAACATTTCCCAGAGAGAATATTTTTCAGCTTTTCACAACAGCCTTGGACTACTTGAAAATCAACCGTTTCCTCCTTAGCGCTCTCTAATGCGATCTCCTCACCGATTTTATCCACATCTCCTTCAAATGGAGGTAATTTGATCATCTCATATTGCGCGTATGGATGTTCTTGTGGAGAAGAAGATTGAACTGATGCCAGGATCCCTTCCTCTTCAAGTATCCTGAAAAATCTGTGCACCAGCAATGTGTATGATTTCTGAATCCCCAACTGATCTATCATGCTATCAACGGAAAAGGATTTTTCCTTCATTTCGGATGGTTTCCATCCAAGTTGATAAAATGTTTTGAGAATGTATAAGTATACTATTTTATCTCTTCGATTTGCTGAAGCGCGCTCTTTGTCGCTCAACAGGTTTTGCTCCAAAATATCTAGGCTAGGAGCCTCGCTGAAAATATGTTCCAACCCTCGAAGAATTGCTCGGTTTTTATAAGGACCAGACTTTGGTGCCCATATTTCTTCATACATATCAGGTACTACCAACTGTTGGTTACTCAACGTCTTCAGAATGACTTCAGTTGTTGTTTTGATCAAATGAGCTCCTGACATGATGGCCAAAACTTTTCCCGTAGATGTGTACAGCACAACAGACCGTGTCTCTTCAGCTTGATTGACTTCCCATTTGCAGTGAGCAAATAACTCCGGTGTTGTAGGGGTCCCATCTTCAGAAGTGCCAAAATCTGCTTTTGAAAGTATAATCATTTTATCGATAAGTACAGGTACAAACAGGGAATCCTTAACTCCTTCTATATTTCCCAGAATAATTGTTTGAATGAGAGCATCAAGCACGACAGGATGGCAGATGTAATGCTTGTTACTGTTGTACAAATCAGTGCCTGATGATCCGCCAGTTGGGTAAACCACTTCAGTAAGAATCTCTTTCTTCTCGCCGGTACTTTTCCATACTTTACCAAGACTTCGAAACGCTGTTCCAAACTCCAGTCCAACGGTTTTTAATTTATCATAAAATTCATGTATGTCCACTTCTTGAGCACATCGCTGCTTGATATCATCCAGAGAATCCATCACCGACTCATTTTCTTGCAAAGTGACGTTAGTCTGCAAAGGAACAAATGTTCCACTAGCTTGGCGTATCCATTTCACAGTGCCCATTCCTGTGGATCCATCGTCAGAGGAATTTCTCTGTTGTGTGTAAATGGATACCTTATTCTCTGCAGAGTCCATTTTCTGCACCACCGTCTGCAGCTGACAAGGCTCGTTCTCATACAATCCTAACGGGGCTTCAATCATCAATTTCTCAATTGAAATTGGATTCATCAAATCCTCATCCGCATTGATTTCTCCGATCGTTGACAAGTTTCCGCTTTTTAGTGCCACTTCCAGGAAACCCGCGGCAGGGAATACTACTTGTCCTCCAATAGCATGATCTTTCAAGTATGGCAGTTTATCCACTTCAATTGTTGACTGGAAAATGCTTGATGTTGTTGCATTTGGAATCTGACAGCCCAGCAGTGGATGCAATGATTTTCCACTTACAGTCAGCGAATTTTTGCTGTTTTTAGTTTCGTACCAATGCTTCTTCCTGTTAAATGGATATGTTGGCAGTTTTATTTTTCGCCTGTTATAATACTGCTCAAAACCGTTCCAGTCAATGGGGAAGCCCAGCTGATACATTTTCGTTAGTGTTCCAAGTAAAGTATTCCATTCATTTTCCTTCTTCCTCATAGAAGGTAGCACGGTAATAGGCTCCTCATACATGCTTTCCCCAGAGATGTTCTTCATTGTCAGCGCACACAGTACAGGCTGAGGTCCCACCTCGACAAATATTCTGCATCCATCTTCATAAGCAGCTTTACAAGCAGCCATGAAACGAACACGGTCTCTGGAGTGTTGGATCCAATATTCGCAATTTATATCCTCTGCCTGACAGGCTACACCTTTTAGACCGGAAAAGTAAGTGCACTCTGAAGAAGGAGCGGCACTAGGCTTGACATTCCGTATTACTTTACTGTACTCCCCAATTATATCATCCATGTCACGGGAATGGAAGGCGTTGGTTGCATCCAAAATGTGAGCTTTCAAGTCGAGTTTTGTACAGTACATTGCAAATGCATCCACAACTTGTGGAGGTCCTGCCAGAACTGTCTGGTCTGCTGAATTTAGTGCCGCATAGTCTAGCCAATAATTCTTATTATTATGCATAAAGTCAGTGAGATGACCATCAACTGTTTTTTGGTCAGCCTTGATGACAATCATTTTTCCGCTTTTGCAGATAGTCTCTACTAGTCTGCTTCTTTCGGCGACTAGTGTAAGCGCATCTTCGAGAGAAAGTATGCCTGCACAAACTGTGGCAGCAAATTCTCCAAGACTGTGTCCAATAACAGCATCGGGTTTGATGCCCCAAGATTCCCACAATTTCATGAGGCAATATTCAATGCAAAATATGGATGTTTGGCTGTAAAGTGTTCTGTGGAGGGCCTCGTTTTCCACTTCACCCCAAATGATAGGTTTAATTGAAAGTTGAAAACGGTCTTGAAGCAGGGCGTCACATTGATCGAAATGCATTTTAAATACAGCATTGGTCTCATATAATGTTTTCCCCATACCCATATTTTGGGAACCTTGCCCAGTAAAGAGAAAGCAGAGTTTTTGTGGTGTTTCTGGCATGAGCGCAGCTTTTCCAACCGACTTCAATTTTTTCATTAGATCCGTAACGTTGCTTGCCTGGACCCCAACGCGGTGCATAAAGTGAGCTCGTCCTGCGTTAAGTGTGTAGGCAGCATCAGCTAAATTAATGTCTTGATTAGTTTCCAGAAATGATGTAAAGCTAGTCAGAACATCAGTTAAAGCGGTTTCCGACTTTCCAGAAAATGTGAGAAGGTGAAGAGGGCGCTCTTGAATATCCATAAGTAATTTTGGTGGATTGTAGGCGGGTGCTTCCTGGATAATCACGTGGGAGTCTGTTCCAGTGATTCCAAATGATGAAATACCCGCAAATCTGGGTTTTCCTGGAACGCTTTCCCAGTCCACTGCTTTTGTAGGAATTTCCAAAGGAAGATTATCTAATCTAATATATGGATTTAGATTTTCTAAATGAATGTGCGGCGGGATTTTTTCATTCTTCATCGACAAAATTACCTGAAAAAAATGAGACATTAGTGACAGTTCCAGAATGACAATAATTACTACAAATTGCCATTTTATATTATTTCAATAAAAAAATGAGAAAATTTCAACCGTAATGAAATTCAAATCTTTCCAATCTTATCATTGGTCTTGTCATGCTGTCGATTTGAATCATACAGTAATTTATTAACTGAGATTGCTTAAAACTGACTTTAATGATTCCCGCTAGTCCTGAACAAGATTCAGTGTGTCCAATCATGGTTTTTCCACTTGCAACATATAGTGGTCGTTCGCGCTCCACATTTTTGCAGTAGATGCTAGAAATGGCAGCAAGCTCGATGGGGTCACCCACGGGAGTTCCAGTACCTAAAGAGAATTCATAAAAACCATTCAATCAGAAACCAAAGTTCAACTATCTGCCATTTTAAATCATTATCCTTATACTGTTTACCATGAGCTTCCACAAAAGAGACATCAATGGGGGATATTCCAGCATCATACAATGCTTCCCGCATGGCAATCTCCTGGACATCTTTAGTGGGCGTCCCAAGACTACGACTGGTTCCTTCCTGAGAAAGGCCGCAACCTCGGATTAATCCCACGACGTTGTCTCCAGCTTTCAATGCATCTGAATATCTCTTCAAGACCAAAGTAGCCACGCCCTCAGCCCGACCAAAGCCATCTGCCTTTTCATCAAAGGTCTTGCATCCTAGAAAACATTTTGAGATTATTTGATTAAGTGAGAAATTACTTTGTGCTGGCAAAGTTACTACCACTAACGGCCATCGGGAGAAACAACGTTAATCATGTGTTTCTTTTGGAATGGATAGAGAAGAAGATTAGCTCCTGCGGCTAGTGCCGTGTCACATCGTCCTTTCCGCAAGGCTTCACATGAAAGAACAAGCGCTGCCATTCCAGAAGAGCACCCGCTCTCAGTGGCAATATTAGGACCTGTTAAACCTAGAAAAAAACTGAGACGACCACCAGAACCCCCCAATGAATTTCCCAAATAAGTCCTGTGGAAGTCGGCGAATTCGCCTTGTGAGTTCCGAATCAGTTCACGATAGTCCTGAAGCCATGTGCCAAGATATACAGCAGTTTGCGTTCCGTGCAAAGTTTGGGGGTTTATCCCAGCATCCTCCAAGGCTTCCCAGGTCACCTCCAACAATAGTCGCTGTTGTGGATCCATATGAGTCAGCTCCATTGGACTGATGTTGAAGAACTTTCCATCAAACTCATCCACGGGGCATTTTAAGAATCCAGCTTGGATTGCGCGATATTCTTCAGCCATAGCTGAAGGCCAACGATTTTCCGGGACTGGTCTAATGCAATCTTTTCCATTAACAAGAAGATCCCAGTATTCATCCACATTATCAGCCATTGGAAATCTACAGCTCATTCCAATGATCGCAATGGGCTCTTGACCATTGTCCAGTAATTTCCGTGATACAGTAGGTAGTGGTTCCGGTTCTGATAACATTGCCTGATTGTCAAACGCGTCATGATAGAGCTTCGCGTAGAATCCATACACAGCCTAAAATTGTAATTATGTCTCGATTTACAAATAAGAAATTAGACTTCGACTAATTAGATTTTATATTAAATTTAAGCAAAAATTTAAATTCATACACGCTCAAAAATTCCGAGTTTGCCCCCATTGTTTGCTTGGCCATTTTTCAAGTTCATGGGATGACTCTTTCGAAACCGCAAGATAGACACAGCAGTTTCCGTCCTGCAATAAATTAAAAAGAAGAGTACATTAATGAAAAATGTAAATGTATGTCATTATCAAGAGAAGTGAATGAAAGAGCTTACAAAGCAGCAGGTTGTCCTCCTGGAGTCAATGTCACTTGATATTTTTCAGGTAGTGGCGAGAAATTGACTTGCATTTTCATCCATTTTGCGTACCGTTTAAGCACATCTGCGATAATTTTTTTTACACAAAATTAATATTAAAAATTACAATCATGAAATGACACAGTTTGATTAGGATGCATTTTATGATAAGCAGACCTCCTTCCGCTTCATGCTTCCCTTGCTTCATCCATTCCATCAATTTTTCGTGGCCAGAAAAGCTTGGCTCAACAATCATGACACTTGCATCCACTCCATCCACAAAATCTGCAGGCGCACTAATTCCATCAAGCCCAAAGAGTTCATCGCTGTTTTTCAAAACCTGTTTTCCGACAGCAAATGGAAAAAATATGTACATGTAGCTTATATGCAAATATATAAATTTTTTCGCAAGAATCATTTTTTTATTTAAATTTAAACTAACCAAAACATCCGGATGCACAAAGATGCACTTCTTTAAAAATGGAAGATTCCATAGAAGAATTTTCGCGTACAACTCCTCCGAAATTCCATTCAGCTCGTGAGACTTTTCCAACAGTATGCACTGATCGTACGTTCGAAGCAAATAATCTCTGCGTAAAATAATGACGAAATTTAAACATTTCGAATGACCTTCACCATACAATTATTTTTTAATCATTTTTTCAAACATTTCTTAAATATTAACATACTTCATCTTTTGCGAAACATTTCTCGAAAAAATCACAGACAATCGTCTGGTTGTCGCAGAATTTCGTAGGGATTTTGCCAAAACGATGGCTTTCTCCGCGTTGGCATCATTTAAAGCCACTGTCACCCAACTTTGGTCAACCACTGGTGAACAAACAATTATAAAAAAATTACATCATGAAAACTTTTGACTACCTTTTAACCTTATTGGCAAAACAAATTTTATAAATCACTAGATTCCATTTTTTAAATTTATAAATCACTATATTCCTTTTTTTATTTCACATAATTTCACATACCGCCCATGATTCCACAATGTAGGTATAATTCTTAGTCACCGATAAATAAAAATAGTCAGTTCTTTAATCACACTTTCAATATATTTTTTTCACTTATTAATGGATAATTGGTGAATCCTGTGCAACTGTTTATGCTATTATGCTACCCGGACCGATAACCACACTTCTGCTGCGACCAGAAACGAAGCGGAAGGTGTTCACTGAATGACTGATCCCATCATCGCTTCAATAGTGCACTCTGCCTCTTTGTTGCCTGTCTTTGTTGAACAAACTTTTAGCAGTGGTCACTATTTTCATGATCAAGATACGCTTTCGCTGCACAACCTTTACGTTTTACTGACTTAGAGTCTATGAGTATATCCCAACTTATTTGTTGCGTTTCAATCCGTCGTCATACAAGGAGTAAAACATCATAATTGAAATTGCATTGTCTCTCTATTGTTGTATATGGAATCCATATTATGGACATTATCACCACAAAGCCAACAATATAATATTATTACTATTTATGATAACATCATCATCATTCCAATATAATTGCTATTAGGGTAGATGAAGACATCGTCTGGGCAGTTTGCTTGATATTTCACGTCCCCTCATCAGAATCTCTGAAAGACAGGGAAATTTGTGCAACGCAGTTAATAATTGCAGCAACTGCAAAAATATTTGATGGATAGGCTAGGCCAGGCCAATGCAATGCTGATACGACATAATATACATTAGCGTTAGCATCAGTTTTTGCCTAATTTCCAAAAAGTATTTGAAGTAAGCCATATTGGGGTACTTTGTGCATTTTATAATTTATTAATATATACATTACACGTGGTACAGGCTATGTGAAATATCTTAAGAAATGTATCAAGAGACGAAAAGGGAAGGTTAGCAAAAAGTCACTACCACTAATTCCCTGTATTCTCTAGGCAAACCATGCAAAAAGTCCTGACCCTTACGAATAACTTGTAGGAAGCCTCTATAAGTCACGAATTTGAAATTTAGGTAGTTACATCATAATAAATGTATTAGAAGGTGTGCACTCTGCTACACTCAAGATTTGAAAATTACACATTTCAGCAAGAAGACTAAAAAATATGCGTGAATATATTCCACTGTCAGCATTATTGCAAGAAAAAAAAGTTAGCTTGCGCCATTTAATAAATTGTTTATATTTCATTGTCGTCGGACGCGTGAATGTTTGATCTAACAATGTAACAAGTAACAAGTGGATAGAGAAAAATTAAGGCATTTACCCATTCGTCTAGAAGGCTCTCTATGTCAATATAAAACTTGTCCCTATATATTCCATTCCATGCAAAGGCAACATAGCACACAACACACTAAATGGGCTATGTGTACACATGAATATTAAATAATATGATAAAAATTAGCAAGAAGTAAAGAAACTAGTGACCATATCGAAATTATTAAATTAATAGTTACGTAGACCATTCAAATTTCCTATCATGTACGTGACATATTTAAATTGACTGTTGATATATTATTATTCTTCTGTTTCCACTAACTATGCCCAAACCAATTCTTGTCTTCTGCGTCGTTCGTATTCATTTAAAAGCTGAATTGTTACGTGATCATAAAGCTGACGTTTTAAGTTACTTAAATTCAATTGCTTTTTAGAAAGACTCTACCTTGTTTATTCAATATTTCGGGCTACTATAATAATTGCATAACATTTTGCTGTAAAATAATAGTTTTTGGATGGCCGTTGATGAGTCAAAAAATGAAGAGCCAACCTTTGCACGCACATTTACCCGAGTTGCATGTCCGTCACTGTATGCTATGATGAGACGTGTAAAAAATTATGTCTCTTGACTTGGCAGTGGCATAAATCAGATCTACTATTACGAAGCTCTCTGACAGTCATAAAAAACAATCTTAGCAATATCTCGGCTGGGTCACAAGTACCATTCCTTTCTTTTTCGAATGGATTTGAAGTTCGAGCGAAGCAACATTGTTGTTGAATTATACTTATAGCACTCATCTCAATTAAATTGCTATATGCTGGTTATAAGGCATATTATTACTTGTTTTGGTTTGCTGATTGCAAAAATGCTGCCCTAGGCCGTAAACAATGGGTACATAGTAGCATGGCATTGTGTACACATTGCAGATAACAAGTTTTTTTTGTGATCCATGATCTTTATTGATCATGATAATTTTCAAATTCAAAAACATATTATGTAACAAGTTGATCGCCCAAAAAGTTACGATGTGTTTTCATATGGTGCTGTTATCGAAGGTGGATGATGATTGCCGCATTGACAGGAGCGCGACTGGCATTGCAAATTGCAAATGAATCTTGAAAACGATTAAGAAATTGAAATTGAGATTCTGATTCGACACCTTTTACTTATAATCATAAAAAAATGCAAAGTACCTTGCCCTTTGGGTTTATGCATAACAAGAACAAGATTTTTTTGATGATGCAAATCTTCAGCGAGCGTGTGCTCAGCAATTGCGCGTATTTTGGAAGCATTTCATGCGAATCAAGATTCAAGACCACGGGCGATAGGCACCGGTGTTCCGGTTGGCGACATTGTGGTTTTAATATGACGTTTATGACGAATGATTGACACACTAATGGCCAGATATACTGTCAAAATGTTGACAGAATCCAGGAAAAACGAGAATATAAGATAAAACATGGAAAATTGTAGCAGTAATGTAGTTCTTATTTTTATGAATAAACATCCCATTGTTGTGCATTTTTTATGCTTGACTTTCTACTCTATTTTCAAGGTTGTTTTTATTTTATTCAGGAAAATTTGAGTTTCTAAAAGTTCGTTTGCTTTTTGGATTTTGATAACAACATATGTCAACAAATTTTTAATGATGAAGTCATGGGTTCACCAGTCAGTCAGACTGTCAGGCTTTAGTTTTGTAGGTCAGTAAAATTTACAAAATATAGTTTATATTGAACAGTAATCCAGTATGTATATAGTATTAAAAATATCCTCGGAACCATATGCAGTCTACAAAATGTGCATATGCACAATGCCCCATATAGGAATAGAAATAAGGAAAGGTTTTTTATAATTCATTATTACCTAAATGGAATTCCCTTCATGTTCTTAAAAATTCGGTAGTATTTTATTAAAATATGATACCTTTTCTATGAACACATATTTTACGAATTAAAAAACTACCGGAAACTATGCCAGAAATAGTTTTCAAGTTATTTTTAAAAGTTTTTGAGCCAGATTAATATTGATACGGATTGTAAGTTGTAAGTATTGTACGGATACATAATGCATGTAATGGCTTTATGCTATATTGAAATTTTTCCTGTGTTATAAGTACATTATTTGGTCCATTGATGAATGTCGTGTCATTCAATTCAGCGCCTCAGGGAATGCGAAGGTTCCACGTAAATGACTCGAAGACTTGTACATTTTTATGCACCTAATTCACTAATTTAATGTATATTTGCGAGCAGTTAATCCCATTTCAAATCAAGGCCCTTTCTCTTTCGCTGAATTTATACGGACAATAATAATTGATGATTTATCCCTTGCCAAGTTGCCACATAACTTTTAAAATTGGGTACGAAAGTAACGGAAAAATCGCAGAATATTTAATGACTAAATCTTAGATGAACTTTGTCTTTCTTTTGGCGTCAGGTTCAATTTCATTTATATTTCGTTGTGCATGTACCCACGTATTATATTGCTTTGATTACAGTGTACAGTACTTTTTTCTTATATTTCTTATTATTTTTTTGATTTGGTCAAATTTCTAATGTTTTTTTTTGATAGTTTCAAAATGTCCAATCATGGATTCATACAGACTTGCTAATGTGATATTTATTTACACGTATTATTATTTTTTAATGCGAATACAATGTAGCCATTAATGTATATATTTATGTGTATGTACAGCACTTCGTAGGGCACCTGCTGTAAAGGTGGCATCATCGGCGTTCTCACAAACAAAATAATTTTCGCATGCTCAATCCTTTGTCTATCTCTCCCATAAGGCGGCCGTTGTGCAAAGAATTAATAATAATCTTAAGAAATTGTATAGCACGCCATAGCATTTAAACTATCAAATATTCAAAAGCCGTTATAAACTTCGTTTGTTGAGATTGTTTACTTATTAATATAATAACATATTTGTAACTCAATATTACCCAATCAGATGCCTGCTTCTGCATCATCATCAAACATGATTAGATAATTTTAAGATCAAATACTTGTAGAAGTGTTTATTTCTCTAAAAATCCTGTTTTCCTATATTTCTGCATGTGACGCTGTCATAAACAAAATGACGAGACGACGACCTTATACTCAGTCGCACAATGGCACCTTTCTAGACACCAGAGGAATTTACGCTCCAAAGTGCACTTAGATTTGACGATGGCCTTAATGTGCGAAAAATATATTTCTGTTTGTTGAACTAAATACTTGTTTTAAAATCATTTCATTGTATCAGTCAATTTAGCAATCGTAAAAATTATCAACTTTATGCAGTTTATTGGTCTAAATTAAAAAGTTTAGCATCATGCATATTCAATGATTCTCGTTGCATGCTAGCTAAAGTGACCCACCTCTGTCAATTAGGCCCATTTAACGAGAACAAAATAGACGAAAGTTGTTCAGTAAGGACAAGATTTTAGTGAATGAATAAGACTCAACTAACCCATACCCAATTCAATGAATAGGTCGTCACTACTCACCAGTAAGCAGAGTAATAAAAAAAGTAGCGTAACAGTAACGTAAAAGTAAAGTAACAGTGATACTTTTATCCATGATACCTTGTACCCATAACTTATGTAGGGTAAAAGAAATTAACTAACGTGTTCGTTGTTACAAGATACATTGTTTTTAAACGACCTTATTAGGCCATATATAGGACTATACTCGCATAACCGCTTGTAAATAAAAAGAGATTGAGCTGAATACTCGGGTGCTAAAAAAGGTCAGATCAAACAACAAACACGAAGAGGCCTTCTGAGACAATATATGTATTTATCATTATCATAATGGAGTCATTGTACCTAAGTAAGCATCCAACTTTACCATATAGTCCCATTAACATCATCGCGTCGACAGTCAATGACTATCTCATCTCATGTAATTTGAATTTGAAAATGAGGAAATTATCGTATATTTTCAGTAAAGCTTTCGGGCATATTATGTAATTGCATAGTACGTGACGGAAATGGCACCTGTTGTAAGAAATTGGGAGTAGAAAAAGGTAGAAGACGTGACGGCAGTTTTCAATTTTCAAAACCACACAAAAAAGGTGCAACATTCAGTACCTCCAAGTTATCTCACTTCTTACAATTGCATCAGTTGCATGTATGATGCAAGTTCATTGCACACATTAT
>JAQFZG010002277.1:0-17221 GCA_034695465.1 Entomobrya nicoleti
AACTTATATTCATTTGCTATGATACAGATGACGGTTTACGGAAAAATTATAAAGAGGATTGCTTAAGGCTCCTTACAGCATCAAATGAAGGCATTAGTAAGGAAATGCTAGAAGACTTTTTTTTCATATGCTCCGCATTGAAAACACAATCAGGAGAGGGACAGAGGCCCTTGAAGAAGAAACCCAAAGACATCGTTTCAGTGTTCTGGTAAATAAAGTAATTTCATAACGCATATCATCATTCCTGTGGAATTATACACACATCATCCTTAGAAAATATACATACATAGGTGTATACTTATATGTATTTACATATTTTTTTAGTTGCCCTGGTTAATGAATAGTTGACCAAAAAAATTATGCATCAATTCTATTGTAACAAATTAACAATGTGTATTTAGTGAAAATCAACGAGTGTAAGTAATTTTGTAAGGAAGTTGCGGTGAGAAATATTTTGCAGCCGAGAAATTATGCATGCGTGAATATTACATGTGTGTAAAAGACAGCACAGAAAAGAACAATAATAATATGTAGCTAATCGCGCCACTTATTAATGAAAAATGTGTTTCCGTCATGTTTCATTAAACGCAAAAGTATCATCTCAGCTCATTTTGCCAGTTGTAAAAATTAAGAATATGATTTTGTATGAATGAATGTTGGTTAAAAAAAAGATGATTATCAAGTCAAACCCACCGTAATTTCGTTTTGTCGTCGTATTAGCAAGAAAAAAAGAGTAATAGATCTGACTCGCGACGTTAAAACCTACATTTTTTGCATGAAGACCAAGACCATGGTCATGATCATGAAGGCATACTAATGATACTTGGTATCACTGTAACCAGGGTTTTTTCACTTGTCAAAATCATGACAAACTTGAAGATGCATCAAACGTGATAAAAAAATAGCCAATGTTATTTTGTCGTTAGGTACAATTAATTTTTGTAACACTTTTGAACAACATGGAGAATGGTATTTAAACAAAGATATGTTTATGCTAACATGTAGTATCAGGAAAATTTGTAAAATGACGGAAATGCTCAATCATTAGTTAAAATTTTGAAATGATCACAAGAAAAGCATTACATTCCGAAAAATGCGGGCAAGTACCAACTTTTAGTCCTTTCGTAACTATTTTATTGATCCCATAACTTTTTATACAGCACATAAAATATTTCTTTGAGAATGTCGGCATGTAATATTAATAAGCATATGATAAACATAAACTGAATGCAATCTGAAAATTTTAATCATTTTAAGAGAGGAATTTTTTTTTAATTGAACGGATGATTTTGGTACCTTTACGAGAAAATATATTATGCTGATTAATCAATCGATAAAATTTATAGATTGTTGTTGCAAGTTGCAAGTGCAATGATACTAGGTGAATTATTACACTTTCATGTTGAGCATGCTATTAAAAAGTAATGATTGGATTATAGTGTGATGAGGACCTATTGGTTAACATGTTGTGAACAATGTAAAGATGCATAAATGGAAAGTGACATGTAAACTTGTACGTAATTACTTACAGAAAAAAATAATTGGCAGATGCATTCGTATTTCTACGTGCAATTGAACATTGAACTTTAATTAATATTATTGATTTTATGAAAACAAATCGCAGACATGGGTTATTTGCTGAAATCAGCGGATTGTAAGATAATGATAATACCTCAAACAGTTAATTAGATGAATATCTTAATAAAATTAGCAATTAAACACGCTATGCAATGAAAACCCAAGCTGATTAACTGTGTAAAACAGAAAGTATTACACTAGCCACCGCATAATAATTGGAAGACACAAGCCCAAAACGAAAATCCTCATGGCTGTCAAGGCATTAAACTCGCTTTATTGCTTATTATTTATTATTTTTACGATGAAATGCAAAATGTTCAAAGTGGACCATAAAAGTTTTCTCAATTTTCACGTGTATCAATCTTACCTAAGTCAACTCACTCAGTCTGTTTCTGTTTCTTATTCACTCAGTTTGTCAGCATTTACAAAAAATAGATTTGTGTGTCGGCGAGCCCATTGAATTAATATTTTTTTCGTAATGTAACGTGTATATTTGAGAACCAAACCATAAAGATTTATATTTTAATAAAGTTTAATAGCTGTCGTTTTGTCGCCAGCTTTAATGACACCTTTAAAATTCATACTTTTGAACAAATTTTCAATTGTTTTTATCAAATTATCGTCGGCTGAGGGCTGTAGCTATCTTGTAAACTGTACATTCCTGCCCCATCCCCCAATGCAAGGAGTACAACTGCTGACATGATAGTTTCAGCCGACGATGATCTATTAAAAAAACCATCGAAAATTCCTCACACAACCTTGTGAATAAGGCATAAAAAAGTTAAAATACCACCAAAAATAGAAACCAACATATAAATATGTAATGTACGTGCCATAAATATATGTGATATGTAAGTATAATGAGTATGTCGTTCCAATTTCAAAATTAAGTTATTTCGGTAAAGGTGCATTGATGAATTACTTGAGCACGTGCAATTGATTGGTTATTCAAAACAGATTACACTTTTAACAAGGGTTTCCTAATCTAAAAAAAATGAAAGTGAAGGGCACATTACCGACTTCGTTGATAACAACGGGGGGTGTAATAAATAAACAAATAAATATACGCAAAAATACGTAACAATAACAAGAGTATGTAGTACTTTCATTTATGTCAGGTTGGACTTTAAAGCTCTCTTTCTCTGATGCCATGTGAAATTTCGCAACTAAAGTAAAATCAAAAATTATTGATACTCAATTTACTTACAAAATATGATCCTAATAGGGAAATCAAATGGAGTAAAAATTTCAAAGTGGACTTTAACTTTTTTAAACACATTAATTAGCTTGTTAACCTAATTTTTATGTATACCTATATATTAACCCTAACTTACATAAATTGGCCAACCAGAAATAAGGAATCGCAATGCGAGAATATCTGCTGACATCTTCATTGTGAATTTTATGAATACAAAGAAACGGCAACGGTACACATGTAAATGTGAAAGCATTGTCATTATTGTCAGCAACACATCACGAAATGCAACTCATTAGCAGTTTTTTGTTCGTGCAATTAATTCCATTAGGCCCTCCCAAGAAGAGAATGTTGATCATAATGTTAGATAATTTTAACTATGTCAACGTCACAAGTGACAATCTTGTTACTATCCATTATTATGAAGTTATGATACCCAAACAAAGGACTTGACAATGTCTTTGCCTTGATTATGGAATTAGATTGTTTCTGTTCTAACATTATCCATCTGTTGCACATTCCATGCAACCATAATAATTATTAATTAGAAATGTTGTGCATTTCACCACGCGTTTATATTATACTCTAGTTTATATTTCGTTGTCGAAATTTTATTTTACTGTTATGCTGTTGTAAAACTAAATACAACCGGCCAATGGGCCAAATGACTTGTGTTATTTTTGTATCCTTTTTGCCAACACAAACGAGAAAAGTTTGCTTTGCTTTATCTCAACTCATTTATTTTATTCATTTATTTGATTTATTTGGAGAACCCTTCACTATATTTTTGGGGTAAATAATATGTGAATCAAGTGGACATGTAAATCATACAATAATAGTTGGGAATATTTTTTGGGTACATCAAACTCAAAATACTAATGTAATCATGCAAGCCAAATCTTATGCATAAGGTATGATTATCACGTCTCTCTGATAAATTAACTTATTTAGTGATAATCATAATCAAAAGAAAGCACTGTTCCCAATGAAGTGATTGAAACACCAATTATAAATAATACATGTACCCATAAATGTTCTGTGTAGCCCAAAGATTGTTCACACCTGATGCTATCATCAATGAAATTATATTGAAATCTGAGAATGATATATATTATATCAATCTAGCTGATCGCATTTCTGCATCATAATAAATTTATGAGCATTAAAGAATATTCCACGACCTTCACTCAAATTCGACGACTTCGTTTTCTATTCAAAAAAAACTCATATCTCATTAAATTGCCTTCTTCATCTAATGCTTTTTCGGATCAGATTATATCGCGCTGTTTATGCACACAAATATGCGTAGTAAATAGTATGTAGTACCCATCAAAGTACATATATAAAATAATAACTGTAATTAAAATCCTTGTAAAATATTGATAAACTTGGTCAAGCCATTTAACTGACTGATTGCTTCATGCCTTTTGAATTCATGTCGAGTGCCAATTGCATCAAAAGCAAAACTTACATCAATGACACATCATAAGTTGCTATGGCATCGGCTAAGCTGAATTCATGTTTTTATTTTATTATTTATTTAAAATTGATCAAGGACGAATCTTGTGCACAATCTCTAAAAAAAATAAAATGAATTCTTATAATTCATATCCTATTTCCTTATACTCATTTTCTTTATCATTGATCAAGTGCACTGCTAATTACATGAGTTTTATCGACAAAAAAATTAGCAAAATGCGCTATTTTTATGAGCCACAGGTGAAAATAAAAACACGTGTAAGCATAGTTCCATTTTTAATGGGAAATTAAAATCAAATCAAACATTTATTCAAGCAGATAAACGGCGGCCCAGGAGAATAGTTTTATCGCACGTGCAGATTGCAGATAACTTCTCTGGGTGTAAAATGTTCAATTAAATCATGTTCTCTACTCATGAATCATCAATGCAACATGATATTCGGAAGAAAAGGAAAGAAAACTACCTTGATGATGTAGTTACAGGTTTAGGCTTTCATGTAATTTTAATTATACATTTCTTTCGTTCGAAAAATACTCTGGCCACATTAATCTCTAATTATTATCACTTTCTCAGATTTAAAATTCTGCGTATTTATCAGTGCTTGAAAATATACTCGTCTATTTATAAATCACGTTTAGCATCTACTCATATCAACCATGTACTTGTATGTCATATGCAAAAACAATGTGCATATTTGAAAAAGCAAGATCAATATAAGCAGTAACAATGAGCTTGAGCACAAACAAATCTATCTCGGTCTCGCCTGTTTTCAGTAAAAATTTGGTAAAACGAGTAGCAAGTGGCAGCAAAAAAACTACCTAAACAAACTTATTGCAAAACACATGTACAATTTAAGCAATATGGTGATAACAATCAAAACGAATTTGTAATTTTACATAATTGTTTTGAGAAAACCAGGCAACCATTTCGTCTGCCCAATTTGGACTGATTAATTACACAGATTCATAACATAGCAAATTGAGGCATCTTGCATTTTTTAACTTTTCTTGCGATACTAAGTGGATGAGCACATTTCTTTGACTGTGTTGTCACATGAATAAGCATGGTGGTCTGACAACCATAACCAAGGTTGGTTTCACTGACGCATCGCATCGTTACAAAATTGCGTATATGCTTTATGCCTAATTTCAACTTTTTGATAACAATGAACTTTTGATATGTTACACTGATCATTGATTCAATCCTATAAAAAATCAACCGCCTTTTATTTCTATAGCAAAAATAGCATACGACATACTGTGTTTAGTAACTTGAACGAAAACAAATAATAATATGCTTATTATGATTGTGTGATTTATGAAACAAAAATAATACCAAAACGTTTTTTAGCATAATGTGAAAGCATTTTAAAATCGTTGAAATGACGAAACAAAGTGGTGGGTAAGCCTCAGACAAACATGTTTTCCTTAAAAAGCCATATCTTACCTAAAAATATTCATGCGTGAAGAAAACATGTAGCAATGTGATCTTCTTTTTTCCGGCACATGGCCGCATAATATTTAGAAAAAACCATAAACACATACATAAATACAATATCTATTATCATAATAATAATGATGGATGAGCTATCGGTTTTTACTTCGAGTAAATCAAATCGTTTTGATAGCGATGAAATACTTGGCAACTAATTTCGAAATAGAAAATATGTTTGTTTTTCTTTGCGCAACGGGACAGTTTGAAGGTTTTGAACGATTTTATTCTACTTAATGTTTGAATTATGTCTGTCTGTCACTATCCGTTTTATGCTAATTAAATCAAGCAAAGGAATTCCGATGGGCAATGAAATATTTATGCAATATTTTCGAATTTTGACATGATATCATACTTTTGAAAGTTAAAAGTTAGTAAAAATTGTGTTTAATAAATCTTATAATCTAGGATTCATCCAGTTTCGTTTCGGCTACTTTGATATTTTTTCCTACGGAATATTTTTCCTGATATATTCCGATTTTTTCTTGCATTAACAAATTTCAATCATTTTTTCTGTTGCGCGAAACAGTACATCTTTAATAAACAAACAGATAATGGAATTATTGGTTCACACAAATTTAAATATTTGTTACTATATTACACTTACCAGTTCAATGAATTTGCATTAGAGATAATTTTATTATTATTCTCCCAAAATACTTCATCGGACTAAATTTTCTTCATCGGATTAAATTTAAGTCGGACATCAACATCGGGCTAATTGTAAGTTTTATTGGCAGTTAGTGTAAGTAAATCACTCGTTAAGAACCCCAGAATGTGCATAAACATTACCACGCAACATTACCTCCAGTCAACGCACTTCACATCAAACATATTTTTTGATGCTCTCAACTTTGTTATTTTATCGAACTCTGACGCACGAAATCATTCCACTGATATCACTTGACACAATTAACCGTTAGTTTGTAACCTTGCACAACTAAACGTTGTTTTGATACTACTGGCCATTGACTTTCTTGCCGTTATTCTTCCTGATGAGATTTTGATTACGATTACAATGTTTTTATGTATATTTTATGCGTGCCTACTGCCTACATATAAGGGATAATACTGCCAACTGCGCAATGCGAGTCGTGGCCAAATATTTTAATCTTGTGAGGAATTAGGTAAAGTTACGTTTTTCAGGGAACTTTTTGTGATATGTTTTGAGAAATTAAAAACAATAATGAAATTAACAATAATTAAATTGCAATAAGGCTATTTTTCCAGGTATCTTATATAATGTACTTACTAAAATAGCCATGTATGTACTTACGACATGAGGACTTGTAGGACGGTTTTTTTTTATAAAAAAGGGAACTGATATTATGATTGTAAAAATCTTTTAGCTAATTCAATACTCTTTTTTATAACTTTAATTCATTGTCGAGACAGTTTTTATTATTTAGCTTCTCTTAAAATTGAAGTAAGAAACTTTGAAGAGTCAATGGCGAGTAAAAATGTTTTCATGTAGGACCTTTGTTTTTAATCAAAAAAGAAAAGTTCTCCTTACGTACATATCTTGAATGGTGATGAAGGAAGTTAATTCATGATGATGCATTGCGTGCGTATTTTCACCAGACATAACCGTTGCTTTCGTACATACGAAGAATGCTTTGCAGCATTATTCAGTGACTACTTTAGTAACAAAGACGTAGTAAAAATAGCGTCAGTGGTCTGTATTTTTAGCATTATGTGGATCACATACAGGGCTATTACGATTTGTAATATTTGTATACATATTCTACATAAAAATAAATAAGTGTAATCATACATATATATGTAAACAGTATTACTGTCTGTCTGTCTGTATTTTGTAAAAAATAATAATAATTTACAACAAATAATTGAGTAAATTTTTTAATGATTCAAACTCAAAATTCGTCGTATACAAACATTTATTTGAATACAGACATTTTTATGGAATTTTGCAGTATTTTGTGATTTAGAGAATTGTTTCGCTACTTTAGAAATCTAAACTTATAACGTTTTGTTTTACGTAAACGCAGTACGTTTTTTATGTTTTACAACGCTTCCTAACAACTTGCTACACAGCCAACGCACAAAAATGTAATAAATGAACATAAATTGAATATGCAATCACAAAAATGTACATGATACATCGTCAGTAATGCTTGCCTATTATTTACTAAATACAGTACATCAACCTACATCAGAAATAAAAATCTGCAAAATGATCGTTTACGAATTCTACAAGAAAAAAGCTGATGCAAAAAAGAAGAAAGAAGTGAGTTATTCGTAAAACAAATCCAATTTTTTCATGCAAACGTTTCTATACACTCAAGCTTCAATTTACGTGTGATTGATTGCCGTATTTTTGGCTCGGTCCTTAAACATTAGTTTTGAACACAAAAACTTACATATCCAATCCATAGAATGCGAAGTGACATCCGACCCTTATTGCTTCGGTAAAATTTAAGAAAGGCTGTTACGGAATATTTATCAAACTAGCAGTTGACTCATTGGACAATCTTTGGCTTGTTATAAATTTGGTACTGGTGGTGAGAAGGTAGATGTGGTCATCATGACATATATTCCAACATTAACACATACAACTTCCGTTTCATCAGTCAACTAACAAAATTAAAACGAGATCAACAATAGGTCGTAAATGTGATCAAACCTTACTTGGCTAAAAAAAATAGCTAGCAGTCATCCGATCAGGAAGTAATTTCATTTTTTAAATTAAACAAAAGTTCCAAAATATTCAAACTTGTAAGTTCTGCTTATGATTTCCTCTCATTAACAAAACTTTTTTCCATGCATAATTTTAAGCACTACTATCTACATACCTTACCTCAATTGCACAAACAATTGATTCAATGCAATGATCTAGATCTGATGGATAACAGTCATTATCAACTGTAAAAGCAGGTTAATTATTTACCTTCCGTTAACTATCAAATTGGCACTGTGAAAATATAAAAATAAATTAAATTGCTCAACAAATCAAATTTTGGTCAGATGACTGTGGAAAATTAGTATTCAATCTGTTATCAGTTTTCTGATTTATCTTATCTCTTTTTTAAATTAGGAGTTTAAAAAAATGGCAAAAATCACCAGAAGTGAAATGTTAGCACCTGAGCAGCAGATATTTTGGTAATTAGTTTACATGTATGTGGGATTATTTTTATGAATTCACGATAAGGAAAAGATGAATAGACAATATGATTTTAAAATAAATTTAATAATTTATAGTTGTTTGGTGAAGCAAAATCTGCGCTATTGCTTACGTATGACCTTATTTTATTAGCATAAATCATTTCAGTGTTTACTCTAAACGTATTAAGCGCAGTAGCAGCAGGAAAGAACACGTGTTGATGATAGATAAACTAATCATAATTAGTTGACTATAAAATGAGGCTTCTACTTTTAATTTTTTAAATTTCTTCATTTTCATTCCATGATGAAGATAAGAAGGATGAGGTAAAATATGCTGACATACGTTTTGTACTGATAGCGTATTGTATAAAACACATATTTCTGTTCGCAAAGTAGCCTTCAATTATATGTAACTTACAAGTTACTATCTCCACGTTCGTGATTCATGATGAAAAGGTGAAATGACTGAAGTATTGAATTCTAAGAAGGACAAAATGTCATGTGAGATTAACTTGAATAGAAAGTTTAGCTCAGCTCAATCTTTTTTAAACGGGTATTTTTAGCCTCAAAATATGACGGCTTATCGTGTGAACTAAAGCGAGATTCCTTTTAAGGAATAGATTATTTTAATTCATGAAAATGCAAGGAGGCGTAGCAATCATCATCTTGCTGATGCTGATCTCTGAAAATTTGCAAACAAGCAGAAACTGAGTTGAGATGTGTATACATTTTTTGCAGTTATTCACCTAAAGTACCTATTGACGTGATGTACCATTATTCATCTATGTACTACTTTTAATGTTTGGAGTATGACAAAGTCTTAATGTAGTTATTACTATTTACTAAGCACCCAGTTGCATGAGTCTCAAGAAACATCCCAAACAATTTGAGAAAAGCACAGGACATAAAGGCAGTATACAATATACCACAGTGAGTCATTTTCACTCAGCCTTCTGCGTATATGGTGCTGATGATCTTCTTGTTAATTAAATATTTTCGCAGATGATATAGAGATTAAAGTCTTTTACTTCGCTTCTCACTTAGGAGCAATTAACACGACATTGTTGTTCTACAACAGAAATTTAAATAATTGCAGGAGATCAAATGTGTTTCATGTTTCCTTTTTGCTGTAGATCAAATCTTCAATTTTCTATGTTATGTTTCATATCGTTTGCATTTATTAATTTACCTTCTTTCTTTCGTCGACGTACATCTCTGTAAACGAGAAGAAGAATATATATAGAATATAGATAACCATTGATGAACCTATTCTCATTGTCATCCAGATTAATAATCAAAATGGCAACTAAATGTTGAGATGGATGCAATGCACTTTTCGTTACGATATGTGCGCGCACACCCACACGTCTCATCATGGCTTTTTGATTATTAGCCATGTGGAAGAATGAGCTTGAAGGAGGAAGTTTCTACACACGTGTGGGGTTAAAAAAAAGTGTCCGTAACTTGTACCATTTTCATGTAACGTTTAAAAAAATTGTACTCGACTTGTAAAGCTTAATTTCTTTGCATTTTTTATTAAACATATTCTCAAGTATGTTCCGATTAATGATCATAATAATATAACAGTTTACATTCGTTATTTATCCCATATCCCTTACTTTTACGATATCTACTAAAACTCATCAAGAATAATTGATTTAGAATAGATATACATACATACCTCTGTACATCATTAAATAACGACAAATGTTTTATTGTGGTGTAACGGTGAATGCGAAACTTGCACAATGTACTCCTTTGGTGTCAAACCTTAAATACAATGATATTTAGGAATACAATAATAATAAAAATCTTCCTTAGGACACGCCGAATATATAGGACTGGTTGAATATATATAATTTAAATTATACAGTTTACCGTATTATAATAAATGAAATGACATTCATAAATGCATTGAACTAATGTTTGATTTCGAAATACAAAGAAATGTCCGAGAGAGAATGTGCATTGCAAGCAGGTTTATGAATAACCCTGAAAAGGTATATACAATTACAGTAAGATGATTATTCTTGATAGGGTATATCGTTTCACACGTTTTTTTGAAATTTACATTGTCAATTTACTAGCCATTTCCAGTGTTCAATGATAACATAAATTGTTTAACTCAATAATTCATCAACTTTCTGGAAACGGCGTGTTTAATCCGCTATACATAGCACAATTCGCGCATCTCTTTGATAATTTCTTCATTATTGCATCAACAGTAACATAAATATATGCACGAATAATAACTATACATATAAAATACTAGTTGCAAACCCAACAAACTAAATAACAAGCATAATATTAGAATACCTTTTGACGCACAGCATAGATTTGGATATCTACTTTATTTGCGAAGCATAAGAGGAATAAATTGAAATAATTGCACAAAAAACAACAAAAATATACACTTACGTACTTATTATCTGTATATTATATTAAAGGATTATACATTTAACAGTAGATAAGTAACAACATTTTATATACCGGTCTTGATAGACATTTTTACTATGCATCCAAATACTTTAATCTTTTTTTAAAGAATTCATATATTTTATGAAACATAAAAAATTGAGAAAAAAGAGAGTAAGCCTAACTTCAATAAGAAGAAAGTAAGACTAGAGGCTCACCTCTATTATTATCACATTAATTATTTGTATTATATTTAATACACGAATAATAATAACAATACATAATACATAGTACGCAGTGTTGATCTGGAAAAACTTTTAATTTATAACTGCATGATGCACATAGAACATTCCAAACGATAAATAATGACATGTAAGTGATGTCATTTAACGATGACTGTTTCCGGCGAGCATGATGGTAGCCTCATTAAAACTTTTGATTAATTGGTAGAACATAATAATTACTAAATAACTGAATTTACTCCTAACGATTTCTAGCCTATATTCTGTAAACTGCAATGACATTTCAGACTAATTTCAAAATGAAAAAATGCACTGGCAAATGCTACAAAAAAGCAACTGTACCTCTTTCCTCCCCATTTGTCCAATCATGCTAACCGAAAAATATTTGAAAACAACATTCAACTTTTAAACATACATATAAACTAAATGTGTAACGCATACCCACAATACTATCTGAAAATCTACGCTTCCCTTGCACTAACTGCAAAAAATCATGGTAATTAAAGAGAAGAATACAAAGAATTAAGGAATAACCAATTGAATAGGTTAACTTCTGAGATTTTGAGCGCGAATCGAACTACAAGCTAATTTAAAAATTACCTTTAAAGCCCTTCTAAGTAAGTATCCGAACAAAGCATTGCGGTACATTACGAGATACGACATTACTAACATTTCATAATATTAAATTTAAACTAGAAATTACAATAGAGATTTTTGATAATTTTTTGTCTTATTAAAGACCATTGCTATTATGATTTGTTATCGTTATCGGGTGTTGGCGAGTTTCCAGAGTCATTGCGACTCCGTTTCAAAGTATCAAGATATTCCTGTTGAGATGCTGCAAGAACCTTAGCAAGAATACCAGCATCCTCCCATTCGTTCAGACCTGTGCATAAACGATAAACGCCATTTTAGTATCAGAAAAATGTGTCATCATTTTGAAACAAAGCGTTATTATTATTAAAGAGCAATTGTAAAATTAAGCTTAATTAATTAAACTTAATTCGCTCACCGAACATTTCTGGTGGCATCTGATTCATAAAGGTTGCTGTCTCTAAGAGTTCAAAAGTGTGTTCTGGACTGCCAGAGGAGCTTTTGGCTAACTCAATTTCCAAAGTTTTCGTTGATACTGTGGTTGCTGAGGAACTAGTTACAGTTTTGCTCGTACTGGGGGTTGGCGGAGGGGGTGATAGTCTTGAAGGAGAATTTTTAAATGATGCGTCCCCGCGAAACGGAGACCCTAATGGGGACCCGCCCATATTACTACCATGGGAACGTGGCCGTGGTGACCGTATATCAGAGCAGGAAGCTGATGTTGCAGTTGCAGAGGAGCTGGAGGCAACAGGGGATCGCTAAAAAATTCAAAGAACATCATCCATTATTTAGCTTATTTTATGCAATAAGGAATATTAAATCTACAACACTGCGATACTATATTATATGTTTTTAAAAGTTACCCTATTTCGTCTTTCGTTATCCTTCAGCCATTGTAAATAACTTTCACGAGCAACCTGTTCCTCTATTGCTTCATTTGTAGCCTCCCAATCTGTTGCACGCAACTTATCCTCCAACATAGCCTATTTATTAAAAAAAATATAACCAGGTCATAGTTGGAATTGCCAGTTTTCAGGATAAAAATAACTTTTCACAACAAACCTGCTCGATTTGATAATCTTCACTTTGACGAACACCTTCCGTTAGTACATTTTTATCTGCCATGCCTGGAATATGTCCTGGGAGACCAAGTCCAACTCCAATTGTTGCCTGAAAAAATGGAATAAAAAATCATTACTTTGCTCAATCACAAATACTATCACAATTTTTGAACCTATTCAGTAACGAAATTTTTACCTTGTACGGGTCAACCAAACTGTTGTAGTGAACTCCTCTATGATAAGACAATCGTATAGGTTCATTGTCTGTTTGATGAGCTGCTTGAAAACTATTAATTGGATCTAAAATGTAGAAAATGTAAAAAAAAATACTCCCATTCATTTCTAATTTCACAATAGTATTTCATGCAAATATTGATAGGAGTAAACAGAAATTAACTCCGACCTGTTGAATAACAGAAGACTTCAATTGTTCGATTATACATCTCACTCATTGCTTGAATCTCAATATGATTGCCATGCACGAAATCCAAACGCTTGCGTCGTACGTAATGATCAAAATCTTCGGTGACATATTGCGAAAAATAGTCCGAATTGGATGCCTATTTATTCCAAACAAAACAAACCAGTTTTTGTAACCTTCAATAATTCATAACCCAATTATTAAAAAATACAATCTTACAATATAATCCATGCAATGCTTCCGAACAACGGAATGCATTTCTTGGTCACCATAAACTTGATCTGCAACAGCCCTAAATAGACATGCTCCATCTTCCCCCATTTTCTTGATTATAAATCCCTTCTTCCTCATTTTCTTTTCGAAGCGTCTTTCCCTCTACAGAAGCATAAAAAGCGTTTATATTTATTACACACATTTCTTCTACAAAAAAAAAATATTAGCAGTGAAAATTATCTCGTAAAAAAACCTCTGTCCACTCCTCTTCAGTCAACTGACTGCATTGTCTTGATTCATACTCGTCTTCCGAGTTATATGCATTGGCATCAGGGCTGGCTTCGGATTGGACCATACATGTTGGGGAGTTGGGCTCCTTTGGTGACATTCCGCCCCCACTAACGGCACTAGGGGATGATGGTGAAGACCTGTCGCGCTCCACCCTACTATGCTTAATCCTTGTTGACCTAAAAAATAGTGTAAGTCACCGTGTTACACACTTCGATCTTCTTTTTTTAAGTTAAAAATTAACAGTTTTTTTACATACCGCATTGGAGATACGCGATGTCTCCGTTTTCCATGATTGCTTCCATTGTCAATATGTTCATATTCATCATAAATCGGCTGATTGGAGCGTTTCTCTTCACGAGTACTGGGAATGCTATGCCCATGATTTATATTGTGACCATGGGATTGTCCATGGGACCACAAAGCTGAAGGACTTGATCTTTCACCACCAAAAACGCCATTTAAATTTTCCGGCTGTCACAAAAAACCACAACTTCAAGTTAGTACACGACAATTACCAACATGAGAATTAAGCAAGCAATTATTTCAAGTAGGTAGAAACAAATAAAAATTGTCAGTGTAACAGTTATGCTAAAATAGCTACTTGTTTAAACTGAATCAGTATTACATGTAAATATTACTGAGGAATGAAAAGAGTAATTACACAATTAATTACGTTAAAGTGATTAGCAGAAGAAAAGAAAAGAAACAAATGAGAGACATCATTTTGATTTGATTTTAACCTGTAGTTGTGGATGGGCTATAGGATGAGGATGAGAATGTACATGTGGGAGTGTAACAGCGTGGTCGCCATTTTCATCATTTTTCGATGTACTTCCTTTCTTCTTCGACAAAATGGTCATAGTGAACAAGTGTGATTAATGCCAAACCCTAGCTGTATTGTTTAATCGTAAGAAAAAAAAATCGGAAGTCCGCAAATTTCTTTTAAAGAAGCACTATTAAACGGAAGCTTTAGAGGAAAGCGTAGAAAATATTTTTTAAGAGAAGCAAAAATTTATAACTGTTGTTGCTCACACATGCACACATAAACACACATATTAAGTCCTTGTCCTTTCTCCTTAAACAATACTCCAGTTTTTTGTCTCCTTCATAATATTTTTCGCCTAACCCATGAATTATTATGCATGCCCAAGGTTTACATATATTAAAACTGTATTCAAACACACCTGAAATTTATTTGTTCGTTTAAATAATTGCCTAATTTTTCTGGGTTTTATTACAGCTAAACTATTTTTTTTTGCAAGAAAGAACTTACGTTGTACGTCTGCCTTTCTCACACTCTGATCAGCAAATATGGTGAACTCTGTGTGTGTCTTGTAATCATCATCTGCGATTCACAACTGTGTTGTATTTTGACGATGATGATGACGATGATGTGATTCACAACACAACCAAGTTAGAGAGAACAGAAGGAGAATGGAGAAGAGAATGTGCGATAGATACAATTTTACTACCACTATTCTACTACTACGTTACGGAGGAGGACGTACACACTACACAAAAATACTATCTTTATAAACATACTCCTCTTCCTCCTTACCTTCCTTGTTAACCATTAAGGCAAGATTTCAGCTAAAAAAATATCCTACTTTTACTTCACGGTTCACACAATGAATACTGCTAAATGTCTGCATGAGCTGCTAACTTGACTATTGTCTTCTTGTGTTGTTGGATAGTTGGTATGGTGTTGGTATATTAAAATAGTATACAGAACTTGGCGAAGGACTTTTTACCAATTTTGAATATATGGAGTAGATGCTGACTATATCTTGTGTACACAAAGCACAAGTAGTTCTCTATGCTGCTTAATGTTGTTGCCAGCTGCTGTCATCATATGGGCATAAAACTTAACCATTCAATATCACACTTTTCTATCTCTATATATATTTTGCAGGAGTTTGGTTTTTGGACATGTTCAGATTACTTGTTGGCCAGGCCCGGGGAAAAGATGCGTTTATTCAAGCCCTACGCAATAAACCAATTTTTATGAGAATTGGAATACGCATTCGAATCGATTGATCGAAGTAAAAAAGGTCAAATCAAAGATATATTATTTGTAACATTTACTTTATTAACTCAAATTACTACTTTTATAGTTTCCATAATGTATCATTTAACCTGACCTAGCTGGACCCAGCCCCTTCGTTTCCAGGAGATGGGGACTTCAAACGAATAAACGAATGGTCTCAATGAATGAAATGATGATCGGTTAGTGCCATGCAATGGACAATTTTTTTTTAATCTGAGCATATAAATTGATGTGAGAAATTGTTTGACATATACAAATAGTAAAACACGAAGTATTATTGTTTTTACGATAAATTAATTTCATACAATCCACATTTTTTCAAATTTTAATAAAAATTCGTCACAGCTAGCGTTCAGTTGTACGTGTTTTAATACCTTAATCGTTGGTTCTACGGGTCTATCTACTCTATCTATTTTAATACTTCCGTATATGGGTTATACTTCTATGGGTTGCTTGCTGCTTACAACAGCGCAGAACATAGAATGAACATAAAGTATATGTACGTACGTACGCTCATAAAATTCAGACCTCAAATTCTATTAGCTGACTGCGTTATGATAAATTTTGAAATATAGACTAAATGGTGTACCTGCCTACCTATCATTATTATGATGATTTTTAGTTGTGCTGTGCATGAATATAAAATAGTATGGATGGATGTGCATGTGCTAAGAAATCGTCCTAATGCTATATAGGCTATTGAAGGAATGTTGTTGAATGGAATGAACTTCCCTGGGTTCACTACGTTCCCTAACAAAACAGAAGACATTCACAGTTGAATGTAGAGCTGTACACACGTGAAGTTATGTGTTTGACATGCATACCTTACACCAACACCACTACCAAAATATTATGTTTACATTTTACATGGCAAGATCTCTAAATCTATGTATGATGTATGTTGATTGTTGTGAATTGCGAAGGAGTAAAGGACCTCTACTAGCTCTGAGCTTCTTTATAATACTTCCTTCCTTGTATAGAACGGATCTTCTAAATGCATGATGCATCAAGCCCGACCAGAAGATCAAATATATTTCACAGAACTTATCGCATGTGTTATAATGGGCCTT
>JAQFZG010002278.1:0-17217 GCA_034695465.1 Entomobrya nicoleti
CGTCTAGTCTGTCGTTTCCTGTCTGGTTTTAAAATCAATATATCTGTCTATCAGTTACAAAGCGGAAAATTAGCGTTACTGAAAATATTTTATTTATTCAAGATAAGTAACAGAAGAAAAATAATTAGATATATTACTTAAACTTTAGTTACATAGTCGTTTAGCACTTGTCGTACGCTGTTAGGCTGTTACAGTACATTATAATTATAGCATATCTTTTTAGTATATAAATTTATATGATGACTGGGCATCAGAACTATTGCGCTCCTTGATACTTAATTAAATTCTAACATCTGTCAATTTCAGAATTCAATATTCTTTGTCCTTTGAATTATAAAATTAAATCAAAATTGTTAAGTAGCTCAAGTCACTCTTCGATTATTTACTACAATAAAAATCCACGTTTAAATTTAAATACTAAGATAGCTAATTATATCTAAATTTTTAATTAACCTTCTTTGAAAATATGTTCCTGTAAAAAGTAATCCGTCAATCACCGAATTCCTCCTTTGTTAAATTTTCTCCTTCTCGTCCATCAACCTTATCATCACGTCTTACCTCCATAATATTTTCCCAATCAACTTCCACTTCCATTTTAATTATTTTATTAATTAAATTAAGGAACTACAATTTGTTTCATTAAACATTGTTCGCTATAAAAAAACATGTAAGTTATTTTGACACATTCAGCTGACAGATTAAAGCACACAGCATCAGATCAGCTGTTGTTCTTGTTGTTGTGCTAGTCTACTTTTTGGTTTTTTCACAACACAAAGCAGATCATCTGTTTTTTTTTAAGTACAGCCTTGATTAAATAAATATAAATAAATAATTGTACATCGATCTAAAATGGAGGAAATATCGAGTAGTCGTCCTGATTCTCCTAAATTTTCTGCCGAGTTTCCATTAAAGTCCAAACTCTGTTTATTTTGTGTTGAACCAATTAGTACAAGCGAGTTAATACAAGAGAATGATAAAGGTAACAGTTGTAATTTTAATTGTAAGCCTGACTTAATTTCACAATCAACTTTCCTCCAAGCTATTGGCCTTCTCTGTGATTTTTATAAAGTTGACCAGAGATTTGGGAGGGTGGAACAATGGGCGCTTTTTGGGGTGGACAATTTTGTCAACTTTTTGTGCTGTGGTGAGTGTGCCATTGTGGTACAAAAATTAGTTAAGTTACACCAGTTAATTTTGGAGACGCAGGTAAAACCATATATATTAGTTTATAATCTAATTAAAAAACCAATTAAATATTTATCCCGATCTTTTCTTTTCTTAGGCTTCATTGAAATCCGAACTGGAGACGCTAGCAAACCAAATCATTATATCATCCTTTACAATAACCAGGGAATATTCCATAAACACCTGTGTTCAATTTAGAGAGGAAATAATTAATAGTAACAACCGTTAACTAATTATTAACTTGAACATTTATTTAATATTTAACTAAAAATATAATATCCATTATTTTTAATTCCCTTACAGATTACTCTTGCGTCAGCAATGAAAATATCAACAAAACTGCCCATCTTCGGGAGTCCCAGCCCCCAACACAAAATTCCCCCACCGCCACCACCAGAAAACGTCCATCAACTCGTAAAGCTGAAGCAACAAGGCCGATGCCTCTCAGCAAAAAGAGAACCTCATCCCGTCATCATCAAAACCATACATCAACTCCACCCATCCATATTCCAGAGTCATTTATAAAGTTGGAACGTCTTGACCTCTCAACTTTCTCTAAAGCTCAATGTCAAGATTCTCTTCCAAACTATCTTGACGACATTAATGAGGAACCCCCGTCACCTCCCATTTCCATCCATAATGACCCCATCACTGAAGACTTCAACGACAATAACAGTGATGCGGACTATGAACCAATCCCAACAAGAACTCACCGCCGGGGCAAAGGTCATTCAAAACGGGGTCGTCCCCCAAAATCCAAATCTCCTAATAAACGTGGCCGTCCCCCAACAAAAGCAACATCCAAAGTCAAAGCAGAGACGGTTGGAGGTGTAGACGACCAGGATTACGTTCCTCCGAAGGAGTCTTCTGAAGACGACGAAGACGACACCACCCCCATCGACAAAAATGTGACCCTCCTCCCCCAAAAAATTAAACGAGGTCCTGGCCGCCCCTTAAAAGTTGGCTCACGCCTGTACCGCTCCCTTCACAACCAAGAGGGTCCCGTCCACAAGCCCATTTATCTCCTCCCCCCATCTCCCTCCACCTCTTCTACCCTCGCCACCCCCCACAATCAACTTCTCATGTATTTCAACGTCCCCTTCCAAAAAACTCCAGACTTCCTCCTCTGCCTCCATCCCACCTGTACCTTCTCCTGCCCTCTCTCCTTCTACTCCCCCTCCCAACAAACTGCCTACACCACAATGCGCTTCCACATTCGCCACCTCCACCGCATCAAATCCTCGCCCTCCCCCCAAAACTACTTCTGCCACCTATGCTCCACCCACTTTGATAAACGCTTAGCTTATCTCCACCACCGAAAAGCCCTCCACTGGACAACCCCATCACCACCCGTTCTCTGCCAAGTTTGTGATGCCACCCTCCAATCCACCTCCCACCTCCTCAAGCACCTTCCCTCCCACAAATCCTCCGAAGAGCTCTCCATCATAAAATCTCCCACCCGCCGATCTCGCAAGGTCGACCCCCTACAGCCCTTATCCCATCCCTGCGACCAATGCTCAAAGTCATTTAAGTGCTTCACCGAACTCCGTACCCACAAGATAACCCACATCCCCCTAGAAATCCGTCGTCAACACCAGTGCGACCAATGCGGCGAAAAATTTATAAATCACAACACTCTCAAAGGTCATCAAGATCGGGTGCACTTAAAAACCATGTCACTGGGCTTGGAGTGCAGGTACTGTGCCCGTAAATTTTTTAGTAAGGAGCGGTCCAAATATGAAGCCCATCTCAGGACGCATACAGGAGAGAAGCCTTATCAGTGCGCAGAGTGTGGGAAGGGATTTCATCAAAAGTGGAATTTAACAATGCACGAGAGATTACATGGAGAGGATACAGTGACCTGCGAATTTTGTTCGACTGCTTTTAAAACTCAAAAGTATTTACGAAGGCATCAGCGAAAGCATCACAAGGAGTCCGTGCCACAACCGGATCCAAAGGATACACAGAAATATAAGAATGTGGAGCATACGGAAAATTTTATTGGTGAAGATTAATAATTAATTAATTTTAAATATTTTTAATTGTGTAAAAAAAAAATGATTAACTAACTTTTAAATTATTTTATAGGGCCAAAGTTAATGTTTCCTTGTGAGCCTTGTCAGCACGTGTATCGATTTAAGAGTATACTCGTTTCCCATCTGAAGAGAATGCATCAAATGAATTATGAGAAGAGTGAAGAGTTCCCGAACATGTGGACTTTTGAGGATGAAGGCTGGGTGGTAAATGGATCAGAGGTCCCACCGCCTCCCCCCGGAGGTGGGAGGGGAAGAGTGAAGAAAAGTAAAGTGAAAAAAGAACATGTCGAGTTTGTATATCATAATAAGTAATTAAGCTATTTTTTTGTAAACTTGAAGTATAATTTGTAGTTGTATTAAACTGGTTGACTTTCATCTTCAGAAAATAAAGTGGGAAAGTATGGTTATTTTATGTAAATGGCAGATCCTTGAATATTATGGATTTCTTGAATTATTATTCACTTTTAAGATTTGGTTTCTCATGTTATCTGGCCGAATTTTTTGGAAAAGTTCTGGAAAAAAAATGAATGATTTAAATGCAGATGGAATAAAACCAATTAAATTTGAGTGCAATATTTATTTATTTTTCAAGTAATTAAATGATTTGCAATATTACAAACCCAATGTGCAACATAATTGATGTATAATAACCAAACCCTTAAAGAGGAACAATGAATAAGTAGAAACTATCAATTAACTGATGTAACAATAGCTTCGCGTCGTGACAATATATTGTATTGTAAGTCAAAAATTGTTGTAATTTTCTAAAACTGAACATTTTAAAAACAAAGCATGGTTTCTAAAGGAAATAATTCTATCCAGATAACAAATTATCAGAACAAAACCGATCATGGAAAAATGACCTTTTTGTAAAGGAGTGAGTATCTCCATTAACTCCTCTTTTTTCTCCAAACTCTCTAGCCATAAAAAATTATACGGATGTTTCCTGATGACATTTGAATAAACGAATTTGTGACGGAGTGGAGACATTCGTTTTATCTTGGGCCTGGTTAACAAACCGTTCTCTTTCGCAATTTACCCCAGAAACCTGTGCACCATTCTGGTAACCACACTGATGACTCACTTGAGTATTCAAAGTGCTACTTTCCAGAGCTCCATCACCATTTCCGTAACGACAAACACTGTTCCCTGACCTTGTGTCTACTCTAGATCTGTGTCTACTTGTTTTCCCACATGCTAAACTACAATCCGTAGACAAGTGAAATACTGACATAAACATTTCACGAAAACGAAGATTCTTGTAGGCATAGAATATCGGATTTACACAACTATTTGAAGTTCCGAGTAGCTGACAAATGGGAATTACTACGTTCAAAATATCCAACTCAGTTTCGCTCATTGACTCAATTGATCTAAATCTTACCCAGCACATTACCACATACCAGGGCAACCAACTTAAGAAAAAAGTGAAGGTGACCAAACTCAACATTTTCGTGAAACCTAATTTTGCTCTTCGATAATTATTGGAAACATATCTGGGTGGCAAGCCCGAGCCAACCGGAAGCTCTAGATTAGCCACTTTCTTCAATACTTGTGAGTTTGTAATGCAAATGATGATGGCAGGAATGGCATAGCAACACATCAGGTTTCATAGGAGAAAGATCAAGTTTTCAGTCCAGTAGTCACAGACCAGGATTCCACGCAATAGAGTGTTGTGCCGTTTTCGGGTATTGGTGTAACTTGGAATACGATGGACCATGGGATGAAGGTTAGAGATGCTGTGATCCAAATAGCTGAGATGATAAGCAAAGCTTGGGATTTAGTGAGGTTGTTCATCATTCGAAGGAAACGGTAGATTCCTTTGCATCTCTCAGCGGAAATGGCAGCAAGGGAGTAGGCAGAAGCAAATACGGAGATTCCTTGGATATATGCAAAGCCTTGGCACATGAATGTTCCCAATACCCAAGCTGAAATATAAAAAAAAATCAAATAAATACATAAGATTCTGGAACCAATATATTTTTTATGTTAGTTTAGCTTGTATTGTGAAAATTTAGTTAACTTACGAACAAATATGTTTGACAGAAGAGAGACCGGAACACAAAACAGAATCACGACTAAATCAGCCACTGCCAAGTTGACGATAAACATGTTTGTCACGCTTCTCATTTGTTGTCTTCGGCAAAACACGAAAATCACTATGAAGTTTCCAGCGATTCCGACAAGGAATATGGTACTGTAGATCAAAATGAAAAATATTGTCCATGGCCGGAAATGACGAAGATTTTCAGGTTGAAATAGCTCATTTATCCAAGTTTCCTTTATTGTTTTCATGATCTCTGCCATATCGAAACTGGATTTTTTAAAAAAATTACTCTTACTTTACAAAACTATTGGTTGTTTTAGTTTCTTTCTAAAAATATTTTAAATTTTGTAAAAAAAATAACTTGGTAATTTTAAATATTGTATATGATTTTTGATAAAGTCAAACTAGTAACGATAGATTGAGATGCACTGATTGAGATCAGCTAACGAATCAAGTTTCAATGTTATTCAACTGAGAGTCGGTTGAAGACTGAGAGAAAGTTAGCAATAGTCCGATATTTATACTTTTCTCGATTTTCCTCTACCGTACTCCATTTAAAAAGATTTACATTCCATTTCTGAAAAATCACTAAAAGGAAAAGGACTCAGTTTTGTTCTTAAGGAGAAGTAAGTATCAATATGTATTTCCAACACTGTAAATCTACTTTACTGACAAATGTTAATATTTTGGAAAGCCTGAAATAAATACATTCAAAGACTAATGGAGTACCTTAAAAATGCTTTATTATTAACATCATATCGTATGCTAACGTAAGTATTGGGAGTCGGTAACGTTGGGGTACATTTCTGCAGAAATATAATTCGCCTTAATATGTAATAACACAAAAATTATAAGTTGGCTTATATGTTTTCAAAAAAAAATAGTTTTTTAATACTTGTAACATTTTCATTATGTAATCTTCATTATTTTAATGGAATGTTAGATGATCATCCGATATTTAAGAACTAGTACTATTAACACTTACAAGGTTGTTTGAAAATCGTAATGTTATATATGACGTTTCGTAATGGGGGAAATTTTAATCATGGATTTAAAGGAAACTGTTGGTGGATGTACAAACGTGAATATTAAATACTAAACGCCACAAGCTTAGCTTAAATACTAAATATGAATGGTATATGAATTGAAATAACAATTTTTAGTTAAAATTGGAAGCACACATTAAAAACTTTCACGAAGAAAGCGCCGGAAGAACTACTGAAAAGCATTAGATTCACATTTACAACCATGCACGTAACTGTTCACTGATACATTGGTTGATTGGTTTGTCAATCTGTGTTTATATAACAGCAGTATATATAACATGCATACTTGTGTTCAATATAGTTTATATTTGACAAAAACTAGGTGCAGTTTTTATTTACTGAACTGTTAATTTAATGGAAAGAACTAACTATTATGATTCTTTGGAAGACAAAACAATATTTGAAGTAGTTCGTGGGAAATTAAATGTCAACCAGTGTTACTCATCGACAAACTGACGTGATCGTTGAGTGATTGTTAGTTTGTTGTACATAAGATGTTCGTCTCTTGTTTGGTTACGTGCCACTATTTTTAATCATGTAACAACAAATAAGCACTGCTAAAGGCAGGTTTTTAATCCGTATTTCAGTGTTTTTAACGTTGGTTTAAAAATATTTTACCTACATAACATAACATGATGCTAAGTTATTACATTAAATGGAAAATATTGCACTTATAGCATTGCTAAAAGACGTTAGAAAGATTGACAATCAAGAAATAATAATAAGAGAAAAGTGAGGACCATGTTTTCAAGCTACCAATTACTTTAGATCAATGGAAACGAGTTTGAACGCGGATTTCAGTTGAAAAATTAGAAATTACTTGCCTTGTGGATCCTCGTATGGACTAAAATTATTTTATGAAAATATTTGTATCTTAATATTCAATCTTAAAGGTCAGATTTAAATATCCGTTGGAGCCAATTTAATTTGAGGGATCTACTCGAATGGGTCCGAACTTTTCCTCTATCTAAACTCTGTAGTGTATCTCGTTTTTAGGAGCTGAATCATCGGATCCTTATATATGCATAATATACATACACTCACGCAATCTCATCGTACATAAAAAATATTTCATGCATGATGTTACGAAAATATTTCAACAAGTAGACTAAAATTTCTAACCAGAAAATTATAGAACACGTAACTTTCGATGATTGGTCATTGTCTTGGAACTTACGATAAAATACACAGAGTTAGGTTCCATTTGATAATTTTGTAGTTAATATGCTAATACACTTGACGAGTGCTTGCAAAAAGTTTATTCTAAAAAACTTGCATTTCTTTGAAAAGATGCTGATAATATTCTGCCTCCAATTACCAGGATGACTTAAATTTTGAATATGTAACCTGGCTGAAAGCATTTTATTTATGCCCAAAATATAAAACTCTACTTTCTAATCGTAAGATATATTACATATAAAAGGCACTATTTTAAATATGGCGTAAAAATGGTCTACACGTTACTTCACCCAAAAAACCCGAAATAATGTCAAAAAATCAGATAAACAGTTCTTCTTGGATACTACCTAACATTTTATTTCAATCCGATAGATTTTGTTATAAATATTTTAAAAAGAAAATGCGCTTTCATTTTAAAATGAAAGTTTAAAGTTAAATTTAGTTGTAGCGGTAGTCACCATTCACCATCATCATTATTCCCACAAGTGGTTGAACCCTGCTTGATTTCCATTTCCTCCTCGTATTAGTTTTTCTCGGCATCGCTTGCTCGCCATTTTGTAAACAAGTCATCTAACTACCGTTTGTTTTCCATATAAATATGAATAAAACGATTCCGTCATTGGTCATTCGGGGTTTGCAGGCAGGCAGGCTTATTAAAGACACGAGAAGACTGTACGAAAAAACAAACAACGTTTTTTTGCAGAAAACCATTCTGATACTAAATAAAAAACAAGTGTTTTGTCAGCCAGTCTTTGCATAACCAAGTTAGCAGGGGACCCTGGAAAAACAATTCTGAAGATCAGCGTTCAATACGACTGTTCATCATTGAACTAAGAAAAATTGCAAATATAATAATTTTAAATAAACAAACAGTCATTTCTAACACGTACAATGAAGACCATTTTTTTGCTTCTTTACATTTCTTTCGGACATCTTAGGTTTTTACAATTAGGTCCATTAACCACCATCGACACCACATCATTTTACTCACCATCGATATTTTTAACAGTACCACCAACTTCCCCACCGCCTATTTCGTCGTCAAAACAGCCATTTCGTTTACAGTAATTCACTTTGTAAAAAAGATCAAAAGTGGTAAAGAAATTGGCCATGCTTGTTTTGTGATTGATGACAATGAAACTAAACTTTAAATTGATAAATAACATAAATAAATGCACAGAAATGTAATTTAATTGTTAATGTTAAAAAAAATGATGGAGCTTTAAAATGATTGCAAGTTTGGGCATATTTCCTTTATTTAGGCATATTGAATTGTTGTTCTAAACTTACATGTCTTACCACATAAACAACAAAAGAACAGAACAATATCATATCATTCTGCTGAACCAAGTCCATTACCCTGAAAAGTGACCAGAAACACATGACCATTACCGTTTACCTCTACTCTTCTTGGAGTAAGTGACGTGTCAAATAACATTAGCCATAAAAATTGACACACTGTAGTCCCAAACGTATAAAAAAATTAATACATTTTTGGAATAATATTTAAATATTTTAGAAAGCATAACATACATTGCTACGTGATAAGTGTAAATGGTGCATTGTTTTTAATATTGTAGAATTCTTTGCTGTATTGCAGAAAGAATCTGGGCAAAGTGCCAGCTGAATACTTAAGCGTTGCGAGTTATCATTTATGACTTGTACAAGAAATCAAGTATTTATACTTAAAAGTTTGTTAGGGTAGTAATTCGGTGAAAACGAATTCTAAATGCATGCTTCAGGAAAGGATTATATAATATTAGCAAAAAATCGTTGGAACATCGTAGAGCATAATAGTTAAAATTAAGGATAAATTTTCTCTTTTACATTTTAAATTTACATAATAAAAACAGCACTCTTTCATATGGAGTAAGTCCCAATGTGTCAGTTTGAATACAAAAGAAAGCAATGCATCTCATGAAACAAGTGAGAAAAGGTAGAAGGTTGTTGAAAGTTGTATTCCATTCCAGAGCTATTGCTGTACATCGCAGTCTTCAACCTACGCCTAAGTACAAATTCGAAATTAACACCCCTATGCTAACGCTAAGATTTATCATTGAAAAGTTGATGAGTTTTAAATCCAAAATATATGTTTCCTTTCTTTTATAATCATAAAGATATGACTGAAGTCTATGCTGCTGCCAATGCTATTATTTGTTCAATATCATCGCAAAATTTCAAATTCTTTGAAAGTGTTCGTTATCCGCTGTGTAGGCGTTGTAGGAATTGGAATGTTTCATTACGCTGTGTGATGGCTAGCTGAAATATATTATGGCGTTACGTCAATCATAGGTATCCTCATGCGAGTTAACAATATTAAGCTTACTTTTTGCTCATTTGGTTATCTAAAATATTCTAAACTATAGAAAAAGATGTTTCCATTTTAAGAGGATGTAATTTCCGTCAAACCCGCTTTTCCAAGATTTCTATAAAAAAAAATTCACGCGTCATCTAATACTTCGATATTTTCTGGAACTGGCGTAAATTGTACTATCTACAATATTAAAATATGTTACAAGTACAAAATTCAGTGCAAGTATTCAGCTTTTTTAGGTTTATTTAGCTTTTATTTCTAGTCAGAACAAAACTTTACATATCCGAACGGATATAAATTTTTCATTAGGTTTTTTCGCTAATATATTTGGATATTTTGTAAGGATAATAAAACACCATACGTCAGTAGCGTGAACGTGAAGTCGAACATATTTCTAAAGTAGCCCTCATTTGGACAACACTACCGTACGTATGTATTTGGTTTCTTAATTTAGAGTTTTTTATCTTCTTCGAAGTTATCTTCTAATCTGGTGAGCTTTCATACCCCGTTTCTTAAAACTTCATAGCTCATTCATAACCATGCATATTCTAATGATATTGAATGCTGCGATATAGATACTCAACAAGACAAAATCTGCATTTTATTTTGCAGCAGACTTAGGGGAAGTCTCCATGGAGTTAAAACTCATCAAGTAATACACCAAAAGGCTTCCTGTTGGCATGTTTGTTACATAGCATTTTTACTGTAGACGAATATTTTGCGTATGGTACACTTTGTATAAAACTAATTAAAAATTCATAATATTTTTTGTTATTGTAAAAATTTGGTAACTTTTTTTGATTATTCCACTGAGTTATATCAAAAGTATCTTGTTTTTAGCTTTCCCCGACTTGAGTATTAATTGATGTAGTAAATGATTCGGTTGATGATGTAGAAAATGAGCTTTTTGAATAAATTAGAGTCTGCAACAAGTAAACATAAGAGCACTGTACTTTTTACCTACTTAATTTATTTTACTTGCGCTTTCTGAAGTGTCTGTGAAGCACAAAAAAGGCTGTAGTACTGCTGGTGGATCAAGCAATTTTTTTGAGTGATTTAATATTTTGTGCTATATGACTATACATATGTGACACATATACGACTATACACACATATGTGCTATATGTGGTTTAAGTAAATGAATTTATTAAGGACGGAGCTATATTTATTAAAAGGGAAAGAAGCTTTACAGTATTCTCATACCTTCAAAGGACGAAGATATCGACGTCAGACTCGAATTCTTTCCATATTATTTAATACTCAACTTTATTTCTTCTGGTGGATACTAAATCAATGTGGAACTAATGCTTTTTTGTGAAAACGCCCAATGGATTGACTGGTAATCCAAGTTTTTGTGGTCTCACGGGTTCCGTTTTCAGTTGTAGATGCAACAGTTATTGGATTTTTTCAGCTAATAATAGGCAAGCACTTTACATTAAATAGTAAAAACTTAACATTTGAAGTTCCGTCAATCCATTTCAAATGTTAAGTTTTTTACTATTCCTTCTTTCCCTTTTAATAAATATAGCTCCGTCCTGACGCTGCCATGTTTCCGACGCTTCCATGTTTATTTTTAAATAATGAGGTATGTCACTATTAATGTATTCAATGGAACATTATATGGTCTAGTGAATTTAGGTTACCAAACAACTCCTTTACCCTATCATTAAATGAAAACCGCCAAAATTTGGGTGAAGCATTAACCGAACAAAATTGTGGTAATATTGGTAATGGCAAACTTTTTTTTAAATAAATTTAAATGGATTCATTTTGGTAGAAATGCACATTTCTTAAGGAAATTATGTATTGAGAAAGTTTTGGAAACACTACAATTATTATGTAAAAGTTAATTATAAATTTGTTGGGGTGAAGCAAATACAACATACAGACAATATCGTCTATTTTTGGCTTTATTTATCACAAGAAAAAACGTGTGGTGATTTTTTGCGACATTGGCGTAAAAAACAGTAGTAGCAGTTTTAAGAATTGCATTCTGTGTTGACACTGGCTTTCGTATGCCAGCGTTACGTGAAATCTGATGTAAATAATTTATGAAAATTGAACATACAAAAGACACCACTTAAAGTTCAACAAAAAATACGTGTTATTAAATAATTTTCATTTAGATTTTTGATGAAATTGGACATCTGTATGCGTTTACGTACTAGCCTATAGGGATAGTAAAATATTTACTTCCTACGCTATATGATTTCTAAGCTTCAAAGTTTGCTTAATGATCAATTGGGCTTTTTGTGAGAGAAAAACACTCCCTCATATCTGCAATATGTTAAAATTAGAATTTATTTAATGCATTGCAAAACATGTTATTAGAATGGATTTTTGAAAATGTTGACATATTCACGTAACACGTAACGACGATACAATTATAGGTCTGGCAACAGTTGGTGCTCTTGTTGTTATCCAATCAGTTAAACTCTTATATTGCCATAATGAAATAATAATAAACAGACAGACGTGTCAAGATGCTAGACTATGTAGTCTTTTATTTATTGAATATTTGCTGAAGACCTAAAAACGCCCTTGGGTAATATGCAAAATGTAAATCTGCAACATTAGATGCATAGGTTGATGATGTGTATAAAACGAAGAAAAAATCGACTTCTAAACAACTTCAAAGTCTCATAAGCTACTGTGAATTACGGAGTGTGATATTGACACAAAAACCTTGCCATTTGTGACGACAGCATGATGAATAACTGTTTACATTTCATTCGTAAAAACGTAATTTCTACATAGCAAACAATCTGACTTTGAAAAACATTGTTCAACTCAGCGGCCTAAGCAAACGTTTGGGCATTTTTGTTTGTTATGCTGTTAGATGGTGTCAGTCAACCTTAAAAAGAATGAATTAAATAAAAAAGTGGTTTATCAACTTTACCTAACAATAATTTTTTTTTTGTATTTAGAGGAATCGCGTTAGTAACTTAAAACATCATGCATTCATGTGGCATTGAGAACAAAGTTTTTTTATACATATTTTGTTTCATTTACACATTTTGTAGAGCTGAAAACATGTACTAATGTGGAGAAAGCTAGACAGCAGAGCTATTGCTACAAAAAATTTCCAAGTAAGCCAAAAAAAATGTATGCTTAAAATACTGCTTACAATATGTGGAGTTACTTTCCTTTCGACTTGACATAACTAAAAAAAATAATAAGACAAGCTTTAAAAAATAAAACGACGAAAAATAAATAAATTAAATTTTTGTGCGATCTTGCATACGCCCAAGGGACAAGCTTTATCGGTTGATTTAGTTTTCAGTTTTAATTTACAATACTACCTAGCAATTTTAGATATACATCCTATGTGCATGTTTGAACGATTTTTGTATGTAAAATGAAGAATGGTATTTAATATATTCTATGTATTTTTGAATTTGATGATGTATGAAAGCCTAAATTGTCTCTCTGTTGTTTGAAGCCCAAATTAGTTTTTAGTGGACTGTAAAGAATTTTCATGACTAAATTAATTAAAAAATAATTATATATTAAAATTGCTAATTAACTGATACAAAGAATGGCACAATACTAATATTCCGTCTAAAATCAAAGCTTATTTCAATGGCATAGATAAATAGGTTTGCACACGTGACAAATAATAAAAGTTCAAGATCAATGAAAAAATTACATGTGTGTTCTAAAGTTGGGAATGAAGGTAATATGGCAGTTGTACTTTTGTGTCGTCGGTACTGACAGCTCTGTATTTTGTATAGGAAACATTAAAAGGCTTAATAATAATAACTCATCATAATAATTTCACATCAGAATTTTAAATGAAATCTACAATTGTTCTTTGCTAAAGATCAGATCAAATTTGTTGGGTTTCTTGTAATTCAAAATCATATTGAGTATGAATTTGAGAAGGTCACTAAAAACTGACGGTAATTCTAAATTGGGTCGATGAACCTACTTTTATTACTTATTAGTTGGTTTAGATGCAAAAACGTCGTTAGAAATTACGTTAAAACGATTCGACATTTAAAAACTTCTAATGCTGTAAAAGAATATATTACGTGCTTTGGCAATATTTCAACAACGATATTTTATCGTTTAACATTTATCACTTGTAACATTTCAACGAATAGGTTCCAACAGTTTTAAAGTATTGACATCACCATATCATCGTACTTTTCTTTGAATATTCGTGCACTAGACATAGCACTATACTTTGTAAACAATGTGTTTCTAGTTCAAACATTTTTGATGGAACACTAAAATTGTCAACAGAAAATGTCTATTGCAACAGCACAATTGGTGAACAAATATTATTCATGTGAAACATGTACCTATTTGAATATATTTCAAGGAGAATACAGCTTATGAAATAATTTCATACGAACATCTTCCACATCAGTTGTGGTTTTCACAGGAAAATACATTTGATGAAAGCTGTCTGACGCTGTTGGTGAAAAGAGTGCTTTTTAGATGTTGCACAAATGAAAGGGACATATTAAGTTGCAAAATATAAAACGCAGGCCTACTGGAAACGTGCCAGTGCTGGGAAACTGTTCATTGTGATTTATAGCATAAAAATTATTCATGAAGGTTGTTATTTTATGGATAATTTCACAACAATAGCGTTTTTATAGTAGCTTATATTGTAATTGAAAATTGCAGACGTGAGCCTGCGTTTATCTTTATCAGACGGATATTAGCTTTTGAATAAAATAGACAGTAGATTTGCTCGAAGCTTCATAGTTACCCATAATTTGAATTATAAGCAAAAAAGGTGCAAAGTTTGCATGAAATGATTTGAAAAAGATAAGATTTGTGTTGAAATGATGATAAATTGATCGACTCAAATTTGAAGTTTAATTTACTTTCACATTTTTCAAAATTACTACCCAGCAATATTGCGAAATTAGAGACCAAAAATGTTCCAAATAAAATCGAATAGGTGCAAAAAAAGAAACCTAGTCTTGCTGGCGATCCTTTCACTTTATCAATGTTTGCTTTACAGACAAAAGTTAATTAACTTTCTGGCAGGATAAGTATAAATGTAGTTTTAATTAAACATGCAGTCACCCAATATTTAAACGTTCATACATTAGAAATTCCAATCATCGGAATCAATGTGATGACCTGTATTTTTTCAGGGTAAACACTTCAAGGTTATTTCAAGGTAAGCATGTCCTTTACAAATATATATATAGCATAAAAGCAGTACATACCAAAAATAAAGTAATTTTGCATAAAACGAATGAACATCAAGTGCATTTAGTTTTTGGCCTCATATTTAGACGACGTGTTGAATACCCATGTAATTTAAAAACTTTTCCTCCTAATTAAAATAAAAAACCTCCTTGCAGTGCAGTTCGTTTATTATTTCTTTAATGTACACTGAACGAACTATGATAATGATCTGAAGTTTTTCCCTGCGAAATATATTGTGCTACGATATACGCATTAAGCTTTGCGAACAACTGCATATTATTAAATGCAACAAAGTTAATGTATCCACATTGTAATTTACAGGTGAAATGGGTAGGCAATTTCAATGACACAGTGCAAGCATAGGCCATAGTTGCAAACCAACTCACGTTGCAGTGCTTTCACCTAGATGAGAAGTGAAAGAGAAAGGTGTTAATGATATTAAGATAGATACTCCAAAACGAAGCATGTCAGTTGTACTTGTTCATCATTTTTCCAAACGTAAGCTTACCTTTTTACTAGTCTGTCTTTCCCCGTTTTCTCTCAGTTTGCGACAGGTTTTTGCTCTGGCAACATGTTCTAAAATATTATCTCCACAAAAGTAATATTTTTTACAAGCCTAGCATAACAAGTAATATTTTAAAATAACGGTTGATTTCATAATAAACGCTAAAGAAAGTACACGCGAAACTATGGACACCTTTTTCGAATTATTTCAACCCAAAAATCTTCGACATTCCTGGCCATGGACTGCATTTTTTACAATTTTATATGCAATTATTTTTGTTATTGGGATTGTTGGAAACTTTCTGGTTATTATAGTGTACTTTCGAAACTCACAAATGAGAAGTGTGAGAAACCTGTTTATTATGAATTTGGCGGTGGCCGATCTATTCGTAATTTTGTTCTGTATTCCTGGAAATCTTGTTGCCAACACGTTTATTCGTAAGGTTTTCAAAAAAAAAATCATGTTTGAAAAAAATCTTGATTAACATTTAATTTTTTTATCTATTTTTATTTATATTTTACAGCATGGATCCTAGGTACATTCATGTGCAAAGCTTTGTCATACGTTCAAGGCGTCTCGGTATTGGCCTCTGCCTACTTTCTTGCCGCCATTTCAGCCGATAGATGCATTGCGTTTTATCGTCCCATGCAAATCGCCCAAGGACTCTCAAAATATCAAGCTGTTGTAACAATCATTGCAATTTGGACTGCCGCACTTTTGCTACACATTCCATGGGCTATCGTATTTGAAGTGATTCCAGCATATGAAAACGACACAATTTTGTTTTGCATGGAAAACTGGGAGAGTGAGAAGCATGGAGACCACTTCTTTCTCTTTGGAAACTTCATTGCTTGCTATGTTATACCTGTACTTTTGATATGTGTTTGTAACTTTTATTTGCTGTGTATTGTACAAAAACGTGAAGTGAGCATAGAATCAGCCTCTTTATCAATTATTGTGGAAAATGTGCACAGGAAACAAAATACGAATGTGAAAAAGACATTGTTTCTTTTAACGTTTACATTTATACTAAGTTGGTTACCTTTATATGGAATTATGTGTCGAATCAAGTTTTCCGCTTCTGAGTCCATTAGCGATGATGAGCTTCAAATATTGAGCGTGTCGATTCCCTTTGTTCAATTATTGGGATCGTCGAACAGTTGTATAAATCCGGTGTTTTATGCATTCCTTAACTCGAAATTTAGGGGTATGCTGCAGTCTTTCTTCAAAACAATTTGTGATTTTATTTGTCACTGTAGACCGGATGTTTTCAAAAGAGAGGAGATATCAGCTAAGAAGTAGAAATAGAAGTAGAAATAGAGTGCCAAAATTAGGAAGACAAGAAAAAATCCCATGCAAATGATCATCAGTCACAAAGCAGTAGGATAGTGTAAGAATAGCTCGAGATTGTAAACATGAGAGATTTGAAATGAAATATGAAAGTTGCAGGCTTAAGCGCGAAGGAACTTTTGTTAACACATATATTGTGCATTTGGTAGAGCTTAGAACATTAAATCAATTCCTTATAACCATCAAAATTACTAATCAATTGGTAGTCCGTCGACTTTTTCTGCTAAAAAATGGTCTGAAGCGATTGTAGGTCAAATATTACTAAATACTCGTTTAAGGTTAACACTTACCAAAAGTAAATGCTAGTATGCCACTAACTAAATATATAAAAACAAAGCATGCTTAGTAATTCAACTTGTAAATAAAGAACGTTAAGAAAA
>JAQFZG010002279.1:0-17210 GCA_034695465.1 Entomobrya nicoleti
CAACAAAGCAAAGAAAAAAAGGGTTAAGTGCTCACAGCGACCGACCGACTCGATACCTGTGTTATAATATAGTCGATTCAATCAAATACCTGGGAAATTTATATAAATTACAATTAAAATAGCAATAATGTTCAACTGCTCCATTTAGTTAAGAAACAGATTTCTTCCTTCCTCATTATTTCAAATTTTATTCAAATGGTTAAGACCTTAAAGATTAATTAGACAACATTTTTGCTTAAGGTCCTTTGTTTTTAGGATACATTTCATAACAAGCAAATAAAGTGAAATGGAAATGAGTGTCTACTGTCCAGAAATAGCGAATCACTGCAAGCTCTATCATCGGAGTCTGGGGCACTCCACTCAAGCATCAGTGCAAAATGAAGAATGTCTGGCATTTCAATATAATGCCAGCGATATAGGTTGCCTACATTGCATTGCATACACAAACTTAATGGCAAGTATTGAATGGAAGGAACCATGCAAATTCCACTAAGTCAGTCATGTAAAGAGAATTGAAACTGTGAAAGTGAAATGATCCCTTTCTCCTTCATTCACTATCATAACACTCATTGCACTGATCGGTTAGTATACTGGAAAGGGAAAAGGAGTATAACGTCTTGTTCCTTACAAAAGCTGCCACCGAAAGACACTTTATTTTTGTTTTGTTAAGTAAAATCGGAACTTATCTAACAACCCAACGAAGCGCTATTCTCTTATCATTTTTAATGTTATATACTATATACCTAAAATACCCATAAGTTTATAATCCGAATCCGAAGCCAATGCATTATATGATAAAAGTAAGTTTGGCTCGTCTGCGTGTTTCTCTTTTATCTTGTTGGTTGATTCGTCAATATGTTCCCTATCCTTAAATACATGCATTACCACACCGAATATATTGAATGCACTTTTCATCCCCCTTCTATCAATGATGATGATAATGATAATACTTTTAGGATGCAGTATATTAACCTACTAAACATGCAGGGCAATATCCTTAAGAAAATAAGCTTATCCATTTCCTACGGCATGTTTTGTTTACCAGTCGTCCATTTTGCGATATAACTCTCTGGTCCGATACACTATAACTCAATTTCAGTTTGTTGAAGGTTGTATCTAGGCATAATGTGCTGCAACATAATGCGTAAAATTTATAAACTACAACTACATGTATATAATATTCACCACTTCACTGGCGTACTAGTAAAAAAGAGCATGGAGGAAGAATAGATAGATAGCGCGTCAAAAATAAGGAGAATGTTCAATTCAACGAACAACTAGACCAGTTTTTTATTTACATCCATTCATTGAAGCGAAATGAATACAGCCGACAGGCACAAGATGAAAAACATCGAATGAAACCCTCCCCGCCTCCTCCTCTTTTCCTTCTTTTCTGGAAAAACGTTGACTTCATTGTTGTCTTTCTGCAACATAACATAAAATAACTTTTGCATACAAGAAAAATGAGAATAAGAAGATGTTCTAAACAAGATGTCTATATTTCCAACTTTGATATGATTAATTCATCTAGTATCTCTGTTCTGTATATCGTGTCCCTTTTGAACTTTACTGAAACCACATAAAGTGGATATGCTCCTTTCCATATGAAACGGAAAATAGTTAGAGTGTACAACTTGCAAAATCTTGTGTCTATCTTGTCATATGTGTGCTTCAGACGTATAAAGAATACAAACAAAATAGCATGACTTTTTACACTAAGAAAGATTGCTGAATGACTGATGGGCTATAACATTATAATATGGTTAGCAGAGTGACTGACTTGTTTCTTTTTGTGAGCCTACTTTTATGAAATAAAAATAATCATGTTTCTTGTTCGCGTACTACAGTGCTCGCATCAGTTTTCATTTTACTTCTTTATTTCGTCCAAAGAGAATTTAGTATGTAGACCGTACTATATACCATATCTGCTTTCTCCTAACTTTAAAAGAAATTGGGTTGAAGGTTTTTTTGTCTCTTATGTTTTTGCTTTGCTGAGTAAAAAAAACTCTGCACTGAAGTTTGAATGCCAAAAAATCCCAAGGAAAAAAGTTTTTCTTGGCTTGACTTTATTATGATGATCCCTTGTACTAAGTAGTTCACTTACATTGTATACATATTATGACAACTTTCTAATCTGTCAAAGGGAAGTCACTTTCACCAGTCACCCGATACACAGCTTGCTGCTCGACACGATTTTTTCTTCATCACATGGCAGTAATTCCAGTCAAGCCACACATCATACAGCAGCTTCATGCATTAAAAATGGTGTGTTTTATGTCACCGGTTCATCATCTCATTTTTGTTATACATTCTCTCTCTATGTATATGCTGTGCACTGTCTACAATGTCGTGGGTGTATGACTACAAAACAGAAAGTGACTGATGTTCGTTGTTGTTGCTGATGATGATGACCGTACAGCGGTGGTGTCAGTTTGGGATGATGTCATATGCCCATAAACAAGACTTGACTTGTTTCTGTGTAAACTCTCATTCCTGCTGTTATTGTAGTGGTAAATCTAGTGAAACAAGTGAAAGCGACTTACCCAAACATGTAGGGAAGCCCCTTGTTCCAAGCAAGCAAGTTCAGCATTTTTCAACATCAACATATCCAAACTGACATTTTTCTCTTCGTCTCCTTTTTCCTCAGAAAAAGTAAAGTGAAGAGGAAGAATACAAGAGACGAAAAAATGTAGGGACTTTTCTTGTGTGACATTCATCCCAGCATTTTTTCTGGGAAGAAAGATAGGTTTCTATACTTAATAATATTGTGATGGTGTGATGGGACGGTCTTTAGGTACATTATACGCAAAGAGCAGGGTAAAAACCATGTCATAGTCAAGGCATGGAATCATGGCTCATAGTAATAAATCCGAAAGACACAATGCCGCTGCCGCCACACTCTGCTGTGATTTCGTATTAATGCTAACAAACAGCAGGAAAAGCAAAGTAAAGCAGACAGGATACACTGACTTTATCGCTGATATCGATCTAAATTAAAAGAGAATTAATGTAATGATGCCATTACTGCATTGTGTATGTGTACAACTACTACATTTTTGGATTTTAGGGTACCTACATATTATATGAGCTTGTGTGTATAAATTTAGGACACATTTTATGCCCTCTATTTGGACTAATGCAGCCAAGTGACAGAATAGCAGGAAAAGAAAAATGAGTTTTTTCTTTTAGTTGTGTGGTATGTATAGGATCGTAAGCTATGGCATACACTGGTGGTACTATGCATAATAATAGTATACATAACACATTATAATGATATTTGTATGTTATGCGCACATAGCCACCATGAGACACTCTTGGAATACATGCAAAATTATAAGAAAAAACGAGTAGGTGTCTGTAAGTAGACTTGTGTCCTTGTTCCAGTGACTTTTCCTGCGTGCAATAAGTTGTATGGATGAAAATGACCAGAAAATGCTACAGATAAGCACAGAACATATATATTGTAAAAGATAAAGTTAAAAGAAACATTGAGATTTTACCACCCATGTAAAATGTTACTGCTTCATATATAGCCAAGCTTTACACAGCATTAGTAGGAGTCATATCATTAGTACATATATATTTTCAAAAATTTAAAGTGTATCGAAATCTTAAACTTATTCATTTGCAGCAGTAAGAATGAAATCTTGAGATTTTTACATGACATGACGGTATTCGATAAACAGCTTTCCGTTAGTGGGCAAACCAGGCATAATATTAACAGTAATATTGTTATAGCATCAGAGTAGGGATTACTGTTTTGTTAGTAGGCTATGGACATACAGAGTGATACAAGTTACTATTTTCACTTACTTTCTTTTATCAGATGAATCCCTCTGGTTAAAGTAGCAATGGGTAATGGAATGCGTGTTTTTTTTCTGGGACAACTTCGAAAGGTCACCACATCTTTAAAAAGCTGTAGAGATAAGTTATCAGAATTGAGATATACGCAGCATGAACACTGAACACAAGTAACAATTACTTAGAAGTCGTCAGTCAATACATATAATGGTTGTGGGGGTGCTCACAGAGAAAATGATGTGTGATGTTAATGCTTTAGTACAAAAACTATGTAGCATTTCAGGGGAATGGAGCGTATGGAGAAAAAAAATACGTAGTAGCATTTCCATTTGAGGGTATTCTATACTTTTATTCCCTTATTCTCAAACCATGTATCTTGTATAAATAGATTAACTATCTTTGTCCTAGCAAGCTGACTTTTGTAATTCTTTTTATTGTATTCCATTTTCATCATATTATCATTGAAAGCAAAAAAAAACCTAGAGAAAAAACCCAAGAAACTGCAATAAAACTGGATGGAAAGAGCATCTATTACAGAAAGCAAGATGTCTTGTGACCTTAGAAGTATGATAAGGGGTAGTGTAATACATAAAGTATATTTTAGCTGGTAATCCAAATCCAATAAATAGAAAATCTGAAACTGGGAGAAAGTGGGCGAAAAGAGAATGTTGGTGAAGTGCTTGGCACACGAATCATCCAAACTGTCCTTTTATGGTTTCGTATGTACTTCACCTCACACTATATTTTTGGCTTCAAGATAGGAATGGGTTGACTACTGGTAGTTCCAAGGATATAAATACAGAGAGGTGGTGAAAGCGTGTTTTGAGCAATTTGGGAAAGAGCAGTCACTCCCATTGGCTAAATCGATATAACATGTTGAATGGCTTCTTTGATTGGATTGCTGAAAGTAAAGTTGTTAAACCTAGTTTTCTCGGACATTGGATAAATTATTGCCCGAGTTAACAGCAATTCTTGTTTCAAAGATCAATCATACGAATTTCGATGCATTTTAATAGCAACTTTTAACAATAGATAAATAAAATGCAAAGTTTTTGATTCATATTGTTCTTCTATTTAATTTTTTAATACTAAAATATTTTATTACAAAATATCACGCCAATTTGTAGTACATAATTGTCAACTTTCTAACATCTGAAGAAATCTTAAATAAATTTTAAATCGAAGAAACATTATCCAGGCATATTCTTAATTTGTTGTATGAATATCTCCATTTCTATACATAAAACTCTGTTCCGTACCAGAACGTTTTTTGTTGGCTAACGAATCGCTTTTATAAATGTACTTCGTTTTTGTATATATGCACACGTCATGGTTGGTTTTGTAAATATCCATTTAAATTTAGCATGATATTGATAACATATATCCTTAATTTATAATGATGAACAACTAACTTTTCATTGTATATAAATGTTATATCGTTCTATTGATCTTGCATTTAAACTATTTGCACATCTGATATCCATAAGATTTCAAAAATTAAACTAATGATACTAACCAATATTTAAATAACAAAACTATGTACGTGTTATTTTTTTCCTCCGGGCGATTCTTCCAATTCATCAGTTTTCTAAACAATAGTCGAGTTGGTATACATGCGTATCTATCCTATTTAGTAAAGTATAAAACTTTAATAATATTTAATAATACCGATACCTGCCGGTATTACTTAACCTGGTAATTAAAGTCAGTGTGCAGAATATATAAATGGGATTACGCACGCTCGCTGTACCAGCAGATCGACTTAAGGGATGATGTTTTTGCTGTAACCCATTCATATTCATACATTCTCAAATTGTAGAGGCTCGAATGGAATCTCGATTCAAGTGTATGTTGATGTCCTTTATGAATAGTTTCCAACCAAAAAGATTAGTACCATGTAGCCTACGGAAAAGAACAGCACTATTATAATAAAGCAGACCTTACCATGAAACTTTATCGAATTAAATTTCCCATTTTCTCAAGATGTCATGAATGAATTTACGATTAATGTTTATACTTGCCTGTGTAATAGAATAGCCAGTTGTATCCAGTTGTAATCTTTCTCTCCTCTCCACTCACTCCCCCACTTTCTCCCTGACTCTCTACCTCATCATCTGGATTATTGTCCGCAGAAATCACCTTGATCTTCCTTGCAGTTAATGTACCACCCGGAGCTATACCTGCGGCAGCCGCATACACCATATCCAGATTATCCGTAAAATGATAGGAGCCGATGAATCCACTTCCATCGTACTGTTCATTAGACATAAAAGTTATTCGGAAAAATTTCTTTTCCGATACAACCATAAATGGGTCCTTCTCATATCCACATCTTCTTCGAAATCGAGTGTCCACAGGCATGAAATTTGAAAATTCCAAGTAGTCCGACTTTGTACTCTCCGTGCATCTTAAATCACAAAAATATCCATGTCGTTATATAATGCTATTGTTACTATATACAATATGCCATACAATCTACTCTGCCCTCAAGTGCACAGAAAAATGTAGAATATGAAGGTAGTAGAAATGAAGAAATGTATATTCCAAATATACAACTGCAATATGTAGTATGTGTAGTTCGAGAGTAATTTGTACGTGTGCACTTTTATTTTTTTCCATTCAACTTCATTTCTCAAATTTGCTATTTTTTCTCTCTGTTGGTTCATTTCATGCTCGACTCAGTTCGACAAGTGCCTTTGCATCTGTTTGCAAATAGAAAAGTGAAAGTACGTGAGAATTTGACTCTAAGCACTTCTGAGAAAAGGGTTTCACAAGAAAAAAAGTCAACGTATTCACAGTATTCAGCAGTAACAGTGTGTTCCTTGTGCCATTGTTATCGTTAGAAAAAATTCTCCCAAGTAAACAGATGCTTCATTTTGCTAGCTGCAGTCAGTCAGTCAAACATTCTATACATTTTTATTGCATACAAGCTTAGTTCATTCGGCCCTTTATACACAATTTTTCTACAAACCCATGTCGTTCTACTTAAGTCTGTACGTAAAAAAACCAGAAACAGCTTGTTTCCACTTTCCACTTGATCAACACGACAAAAAACATGCCATTTTTATTCTGTGGAGACTTCGAACAACTATTCTTGTTTTCTTTCTTTTTTATGCAGTATTACCAAGAATACACATTGTAACAACAATCCAAAGACAATGTTCCTGTAACTGCGCGGCTGCTGCTGCAACGCAATTTTCGAACTCGACTTAAGAAACAAGAAAATAGAAAAAACAAAAAGTCGATCCTTCGTAGTTTCTTTCAGGGTGAAAGGCTAATCTTGGGAATTCTATCAATGCCCAATGGCAACAAAAAAGTGTATTGCAATTGCTACACAATGTCTGCTAATAACACTAACACCAATACCAACCTTTATAAATCTAGCAAGCACATTTATCTCTTCCCTTCCTTTTAGATGTGTTTACTTTCTTCCTTTTGTTCATCCTTCGTCAAATACTGATTGTACATACCTAACAAACACTCCAATATATATACATGTAGAGTAAACATAACTTCAATGTGCTATGATCTTTTTTCGTCGTCGTCTGTGAAAAAATCCTTGTCATACAATATAAAAGACAAAAAAACGTGCCTCTGTGTTGTTGTAAGGAAGGGTATGAATCTAGTAAGCAGGTAGTGGGGTCTAGTGAATGAAAAAAGAAAGTGCTTCCAATTACAAGGCAATTTTGTTGGTTTTTCATGAACTTCGATTCTCGTGTCTTGCCCTTCTCATTCTGTCTACCTTTACTAGTTATATTAGTCGCCATTAGTGTTATGACCATTACGAAAAGCCGCTACGGAGCAAACTACAACAAAACAAGACGTAATGAAGCTGGCAGGCTTTCTGTTCCTTTGTCCATCAGACTAGACAGTTAGTATATGGTTAGCTGGTTAGATAAGGCATAAGACGGAATAAAGAAAACTTTTTAAGCCTCTTTGGTCATTGCTTTTTAAGATGTCCTATATTTGAAAGCTAAATACTAAACATATAAGACTTGAAATTGGTTCGGGCCGGTTTGGCTTTACATATTTATTTATAGCTACTTAAAAATATGAATTCTGAGAATCTGTTGAATTCGATAAAATTGAAAATATAACATGCAACTTATGTAACTCTAATTTTGGGTCTATCTCTAAGTCCTAATTCGTATTAAAAGTAAGTGAAAGTTAAGAGCATGACTTGGGGATGTAAAGAAATTAAATCTGCAACAAGCATACACCAATTCTTACCACGGAAAAGTCTTTAATTCAAGTCAGGTCAAAATAAACCAGAAATACCGACTACTGAACCACATGTCCTAACGCAATGAAAATTTGATTTATTCCCTTTTTGCTCTCCTCGTAGAGCCTAATTGTATTAGAGAGTAATGCAGTTAAGATTACGAGCTCTGTGCTATTTTCCGAGAAATCTGTTCTGGTAAGAGCTGGTATGATGGTCTATACTATACCAATCTTTCTCCACTTACAACCCATTTCCATCACAAAATTCTATATACACTTTCAATTTATAAACAGTTTGACAATCGTTGCGATAAGGCTAACATTATGATGGTAAGCCACACCTTCGTTTGCGTTTGTAGTAAATCTTATCCAAGAAAACCTCTTATTTCGATTGTAGAAACATGGCATTTCACTCAAAATCGAAATGTTATGGTGCATGTATCGGTTTCCATACAAGTGTGTGCACATTTCCGTTATTTTTGTAGAATAACCTATATACACTATATTTTTATGCTTCAATTTCGTGCAACGTATCATTTTAGCTTAAAATACAATAAGGAAACTCACATACTGAGCAATAAATAAAATGACTCCATCTTATGAGATGGTAAGCATACATGAAAAATATGATCAGATTGAGTGCGCTGAAAAAATTTTTGCTGCAACTTTTCATGTTACATAAAATAAATATACTGATGATTGCAATATTAATGTACTTACGGCGGCACGCCTTCAACATGAAAGTAGTAAAACATTAGCACAACGTATTCTTCATCATCTCCATGAAAAAAGTAGTGACATTCTGTGTTACGTGGATAAAGTCCAGGAAAATTGGGTGAAGTGAAAGTTCCATTGAGCCCCACGCTACTGTTGAAAATGAACCCGCACGGAAAATCATATAATGGCCGTCCGGACGTTACTCCAAAATCTAAAGAAAATATTTGGATAAGTATATTTGTTTAATTTTTTAGCTTGTGCAATTAAATGCATAATTTTTGGATTAAATGTATATTTAGTTTACTAACCTTCAACAAACGAGTAAGTTGCGTGAAATCCTCTTGCATAATTTGACGAACTTGCCCCACTGAATTCCAAAGTTAGCCTATGACCACTTGCTATCAACGGTGGAGGTATGGAATAGCCACAATACTCAGCTATCTTTTCCAACTGATTGTCTACGTGAATGTAAGCTTGTACTACGTCAGCATTTAGACACCTAAAAGAATAGGCAAGCATAAATTGAATTATAATTTGAAGGTTTACATTTGTTATCATTCGCTGGTAGCTGGTACACGCACAGTTATTTGAATACAGGCTTTCTTTTATTTTGGGCATTTTATATTTGTAATCCAACCGCGTTTAAATAAAAAGGGGAAGAAAAATTTAGTCAGTGACATGACGTATATTTCTTTGGAAAACTTTTACAAACAACTCTTATCCTTCTTCTTCTGTTTACAAAAATTTCACAAGGCTAACCAAGTCAGACAGTTGTGGAAATCGCTTCTGGCGTTTTCTTTCCTGCTGTTTTGTATGCTTGTGTGGCGCGTGCACGCTTTCTCTTTACTTTTCTTTCTCGTTGTTTTTGTATGCGTGTCTGTATCAGCTTTTTTAAACCGAAAACTGCACGCAAATGTAAGTATCTATGTATGCTACACGTATCATGGCTTGTGTTTTAGTACGGGGCAAGTGAATTCCTTTATTTTATTAAAATAACTCCACACACACATGAAAGTTTTATTCGTTTTACTTTCATCGTCCCATTTACAGAATTAAATAGAATTCAAACTCATTACTTTCCATTTCAGTTCAACGCAATATATATCATATACAATTGTTTGAATTCCTTTTATTTTTAGAAAGAGAGCGGAGATCAATATAGCCTGAACGCTGCATTATTCAATGCATAAATAAAACATAACAAAGAAAGAAAAACCAACAATCAAGATCAGCTTCAAAAACCACGATATTCAATTCAAATGTCGTTGACTTCTATAAGTTTTATCTAACCTTGAATATGATTCTTATCATTGACTAGTTTTATGAAACAAAAAATGGCTACATACCTATATCATTCCTTTTTCTGCACTTTCTTCTATTTTCAAATGTTTTACAAATACGCAATGCAATTTTCGTATTTGGTTTTAGAAAAGTGAATTCATTGGCACCTTTCTTTCTGGTAAATAATATATTTATTGACTTTCACCATTCTTGTTTCAGTACATATCTCATGTATGTTGTAAGCCTGTCTACATTTATCATTCACGCATGTTTATGTATCATGTATGTTTTCCATGTCTGCATACATGTTTTACTATGTCTGTTCATATTATTTAGTGTTTTTTTATTCTGTCAAGAATATGTACACGTATTGAAATAAGTGAACTCAAGATTCGTTGGCGCTTATGTGTTAGGATATTTTGTAAACTTTGGAGAAAGACTGGGTTGTTTGTTATTTATTCAACATGGCAACTTTTGTTTTATCCCAACTTCTTAAGTTTCCATTTGACTTGTTACACTGTATACATGCCCTGTGGAAATTCAATTTGTTAACTATTTACTTGGAATTGAAATATGCATGCAAAGAAATCTTTGGATGGCTGGACAGACGGAAGCGAAATTCCGGTACTTTCTTATCTGTATTTATTACTTTACATTTTATAAATCAGCAGCAACGTTTTAAATGCTTCCAACATTCTGCATAACAAGATTTAAAAAAGAATGTACTGAATACTTCATAACAACTTCTGTAAAAGAAGAAGTAAAAGAATTTTTGCATTTGTAATCTTGTAATCGTAATATTTGGTGAAAAGTCCTTTCTCGTTTTCATGTATACTTGCATGAGTTTTAAACAGTCTAGCCTATTCTCTAGTCAGTCGTCATTATTTTTACATTGTTTGAAAAATCAACGTTGAAAGAAAAACACAGAGTAAGAAAGATTTAACCTTAATAAGGCAAAGCATGAATAATGCGGCCGGAATTTGGCATACGATTGTCATGTGTGTACATTCCTTCAAGAGAACCCACAAATATGCCTTGATGTGCCCCACACAAACTAACTTGAGAACATGTTTTAATAAAACATTTATGATTAAAATGACCTTTTAAGTGTTTCCACACATTTATCTTATCAGAGAATGAGCAAGTATTGCGAAAACTATTTCTTCCTAAATAAAAAATAAAAGCACACTTTTCTTGGCATCTGCGGAGGCCAATTCACAAATCAAAACATTACAAACATGTTATTAATATTTAAATAATAAAGTAGAAAAAAATGTATTTCATAGTTTTAAAAACTTCTTTTTGCAAGTTGTGATTTCTTGAGATTCAGATTGGAGCGTGGCACGATATCAGTTTCACTTTTTATTTCGAAGTGCAAGACATTTATCTTGAGTTATTAACATTTTTTTACCATTGTTGTGTGCACAAGGTGAAAGTAAAGACTTTTTATAAACGTGCAATGTATGGTAGATTCGAGAACCGAGTTCCAAATGACAATTTTTGTTTTAAATAAAAGCAAAGGGAAAAATAATTTATTTGGTAATTAATAATAATTTCAACTGATCATCCATGTTGATTTGGATTTGTTATCAATATCAACCGAGAAACATTGCATTCAAAAATCGAATATGACCTAATTTAGCCGTGAAATAAAGTCGATGCCGAACGGAGCAAATGTAAACTTAAAATTGCACGAAATGGAAGTTGGAAAGATCGTCTTAATGTGAATACACGGAATGTTTCTTGCCCGATCGCATATAATATCCATTAATTATAAATATGAGATGATAAGTAATGATTCAAGTACTTTGGTAGATTTCGGGGTGTTATGCGAATAAGTAAAATAATATTCTTGCCTTTTCGTAGTTTTCTCATTAACCCGATTCCAATTAAGATTGGGATGGTGTGCATAGCCGGCAATGTTGCTTCTTGTAAATCCCGGCAGGGAAAAATAGTACGAATGGTATGGATTCGTTGGAACAGGGGAAAGTTGACCATCACCAGTAGACCCACTTCCGCCTCTGCTTTTATCCAGATTAATGGTTTGATCCTGTTCCGTTTCATCAGGGTGGTATAGACTGAAGTCAGTGAAGAGGATTTGGACACGTTCCTTGCCATGCCCAATGAAATCATAGCGACATTGGGTTTTCGCCGTGTAGTAATGCGGATAGTTGGGGGAGCTAAAACTTCCATTCCGTCCTGCGTCGCTGGTTATCACTTGATTACATTGGGGAACTAGAAATGGTAGAAATAGAGAAAGAAAAGTGAATGTGAAAAAGGTGACAAGGCCAAATGAATAAACTACACACATATTACAACACAGCAGTTAGTTACGCACACATTCTCATGTAAAAAGATCAGTTTCCGAGTGAAGCGACTGGAAAACAATGTTCCAACATCAATTTAGCATGAGTAGCTTTTTCTGACTGCATTACAAGGTACCCTGACCCATCATCTCCGCTGCATTACTTCAAAAAGGTAAAGTTGTTGAGAGAATAAGAGAGGGAACCAAACTTTTTTCGCGGAGGTCTTTATCACCACAGCCATAAATTATTACTGGTTCTTGATATTGAAATTGAAAATGCACACTTTACACAAAATACTTTTTTTTAGAACAATAGCAGTTTCAATGAAAGCTTTTGCATGGTCTGCGCTACCATTTTCATAATATCGCTTTCCTGTTGGGTTAAGTATCCGGGGTTTGAAACAAAAATCTCAAAGGAAGTTCACACAGCCACGTAATGTATGTATGTGTGCATATTCATATTTATTTATGTATGTGCTGCCCTTCACTTGTGTAAGCCGGTCCGACCAAATATAATTGAAATTTTAATGAGCTTCCTGACTTCTTTGTTCTGCAGCTTCTTCCTTGTGAAACGTGCTATATCCTATTTTAAGCTATGCTTATTCAAGATAATTTTTGGTACATAAGTATCAACCTTTAAAAAAAAAACCAGAACATGCTTACGTAACCATCATACGTGTATGACTTACTAAGCACTCGTACATATGCATGTACTTCCTCTTTGATCTTTTCTACCGAAAATCCTCTAGTCTGGAAAGAAATGTTGCTCCCAATCCACTAAATGTACTTGTACACCAAAGAAACACGTGTGTAACCGTAATCCCCACTGTGTTTGACGTTCAGAGCGAAATTACTCTACTTGTTTGTGGATGATGATAGAGGAATAATCAAGTCTTGATCATTCGGAGTGCATACTACTAGACTTCAATCAAACTGTAATAGTCTTTGATTAAAGGGGTGGATCATTGTAATTATTACGACAGTAAAGAACAAATCTGACAAAAATTATGCACGTCAATAATGTCAAATGAATACGTCACGTTTGAGTAAAAAGAAGGAAAATGTGACTGCTTTATGCATGAGAACAAGGGAGGCAAATGTGACTGCTGTATGATGAATGTACCTGAATTGCTAAACCGTCAATAAAAAAGGATTTTCGAAAAGTATACATACATACGCATATAAACATACTAAATAATTAAACCTAAATTCTTGTTGTATACCATTAGCAAGATTCTGGCTGTTTATATTCGCTATCTACATAAAATGGGATGTTCAACTACTTTTTTTCCTACGTACGTACATATTTTGTCCTGTTTATTTTGGTACATTTACAAGAGCACATTCGTGGATAAAATATAACATATATAGCACAATTCTCCCCTACTTTCAAATTCTAGACAGCCTAAAATAGTGTCATGCCATGATCAGGATAATATTGATGATCTCATCATGTTTACACGATAACATCTTACATACAATATGTAACACGTACAACAAATACAAACTGCCTTAGCAGACGCGTAGCTCTGATTGTGTGTGTGTCAAAATACCTCAAACACGAGGAAATGTCACAAACAATCTGGTGTTTTCAAGTGTGAAATTTGAAACACAAGGGCAACAAATGTTCGATTGTTAAGCACATTATTCTATAACTCGATTCATGTTGTAGAAATACATATCTTATATTAGTTCGTGCCTTGTGTCGTCCGTTTATTTTGTACATCCGATTATGTTTTATCAAATAAATGCATGGGCTCTTGAAACCTATTTTTCTTATTTGCAGCAAACCCAAAAAGGGCGGTGGTAACAGCCGACTTCGACAAGTGACACTTTTCTTCTGACTTTGTTTTTCATCCAAATCACTCGCGTCACGGTCATTCATTATGAAAATCATGATTTCTATGAAAATGCATGACTATACTTACTTTTATGCATGTATGTACGTACATGGGTATTGTCGTAAAGTTACAACTTAAGCAACAATATCAATTTTATCACTACTGAATACATATATACCAGCTTAAACCAAAACACAATACAAACTTAGCACATGAACACGATAGTTCACTCCAAGGATGAAAATTTTCATTCACGTACTACACGTTACAAACAAGCACTTGCACATCACATAATATAGGGCTATATGTGTATGTATGTAGCTCTAGAGTTTTCATCATAGCCTTTCATCACATTTCCAATCTTTTTCCTTCATCATCGTCATATCACGCCGTGTGTTTGTTTCGGCTTTCTAAATATTATGCATATTCCTTGAAAATAATAACAAAGGGTTGAATGAAGAAAAAAGGAAAGCAGACATCATTGTTCCTTTCTCCTACACCGAGAGGATCTGCTTTAAAGTAAAATGAGGAATTTTCTCAAGAAGATTCATTCATAATGCAAAATATTGAGACCATATACACGCGTGGCATAGTGAAAATGAATTTAATATTCAAAGTAGAAGATCCAATCTCGTCCTCACTCACTATGAAACCTTCTCTTCTTTTCATTATCGTAGCGTAGCGTAGTTCCCTTTCTTATTGTTATTCTTGCATGGTAAAACCATGAACCAACAACCAAACTAATAGTAAAAGTATAAAGTGTAAATGAGTATTTCAAAGCATATGCGCAAATACATATGCATGTATGCAGATTATTATTATAAAAATAAATAAATTTTGTGACAGTTTGCACAAAGTAACTTGCATGCTTTATACACACTAAAGAAAAGGAATAATAGTGGTAGAAAATCTTTGTTTACAGTTCCCCTCATCTTCCTCTCCTGTGTATTTAACAGTTTCTTTCTCTGATACACTTTCCCTGTTTGCTCATCTCTCCCCTTCGTTTTCTGCTTCTTTTGTTAGCCATCATCAAGATCATCAAGCACTTATGCTACACATAATAAATGTGCATTACATGATGATGGCGTCCCGACCGACTCGATGGTGATGATGATCGTGAATGATAAAAAAAGAAAAGCATTTTGAATGCATTATCTTCTTTTTTTACAACAGCTTTCGAGAGAGAAAATATATATTTGCTCTCCAGCCATACATTATGGTATGCTTAAAGGGTTGTATGCTATATGACTATTGTTTGCTCAGTCAGTAGACAGTAAAAGGCAAGCCTTGAATATATACATACATATATCTTATCATCTACAAGTTTTTGCTGGTCGTCTTCGTTCGTTGTTTTTAAGAGAGATAGAGTAAGAGCAGAATACGCCTTTTGTTTGTCCTCCTTTTAGTTATTGGCTGTTGCTAAATAAATAAACTTTCATGGGCATACGGCAAACAAAAACACAACAATATTTTCTTCGTACCACATACCACCTGCGGGCAGAGAGCATGCACACAAAATTATGCATGTAGCAATATAATAAAATATGGTCCAAAAGGGGGAATACCGTTACTTACATCAACTACCACAAATTTACTTAATATTTGGCTTACATACTTGCTTTTTGTTTTATGATACACATGTGTGCTCAGAGGTGTTCTTTTTGGTTGTGCGTTTGCGGGAAAACTGTTTAGGTGAAAGTGATTTTAAACTTTCACCGACTCGTATTTAATGACTGAAAATATAAAATTATGGCCGATATTTCACCACTAAAACAGATTGAAGCTATATACGCTACTGTACTTATTGTCATCACAGTTATCACTAACGATTGTTGAGAAAGTTAGCAGTATATGAAAAGACAGTGTAACCACTTACCCATTTATGTACCATACATGTTGTATGAAACACGTATGCACCAAGAAATACAGCAGTTGACAAAAACGTGTACGTTATGCCTGAGGTTTTGAAAATTCAGCAAAATACATAATTTAACGACACGAAGGCTAAATACATGGAAAATTTACCATTAAATGTAGCTAGCATATCAGTTCGTCTTAAAATGTTCAATGTGCCCTTTTTCGTTGTAAAAAACCACACAAATTTCCCTCAAGAGAAATTTCAAATTCAAATTAATCCGTCTTGTTTCATAAGAAGTTTCCTAGATGCTAATATGTTTCTTTTTAAATTCAAACTTACGGTATGAGAAATACTGCTATAATTTTAATAAATTGTTGTACGACTTGGACTACATGCAAGTAATAATTAAATTTATTAAACCATAAAAGACCCAACAGGCATAAAGATTTACAAAACACTTCATATACACTTATGGAGAAAGCAATCTTGCGATAGAAAAGTTGTTTTCTCTATATGTAATAGCATTGTTATGTTTAACTTCACACATTAGAAATTGCATGTTATATTTACAATTCCAGATAATCTATATGCTTTCACCTTACACCTATTCAGTTTTTGTATTCTAATACATTCAACAACACGCATTACTTTACAAGATAACTATTGAATGGGGAAACAATACGATAAAATACTTACTTACATACGTACATATATTGTGCATCTACAGCTATCAATAGCAATATCAACCAGTATATCTAATACATCTACATAACTTTCAAATCAATTTTTACATTTTTTTTTGTCAAATGAAGTCTAGGAAGATCTCATAAGAATGAAACTTTTTCCTTGCGTGACAAATGTGATTGTGTGACCCTATGCGGAAGGAAATAACACCAAGTGATGCATTTCTATTTTATCTAGAAAAAATCAAAGCAAATAAATGGGACACGATCTCTTATATACTTCTTGTTTATACAGACTGAATTACGATTAACATAAACAAACAGATTTTCTGTGGTTCTCTTCTACCCATTGAGGCGCTTTCCTATATAATGCTTGTATACTTTTGTATATAATCTCTGCTGGAAGCACATTATCATTCCTTTCTCGGTTATTAGGTAGGACGTGGGCGACCTGGATACAAAGACCCCCCTCTTATGTAGGTAGCCCACGTCCTACATACTGA